>CATIWM010439674.1:0-14513 GCA_949671775.1 Mallotus repandus
AGTTTCTTTTTTGTGTATTTATGCAATCTTTATTTTATGTCCAAATATTGTATAGTATAAGGAGAGTTCTTATTTTGATTTTCTTTGAATTTGTTTCTGATTTATTTTTGGTTTTCGATTCATTTTTTTGTATCGTTTTGGTTTATTTTTGGTTTTCGATTAATTTTTTTGTATCCTTTTGGTTTATGTTTGGTTTCCCGATTCATTTTTAAAATTAATTAATTAAAATATTTCGATTGATAATTTTATGTGTTTTTGTTATTTTATAATACTTTGTATATATTTATAATAACAATAAAAATAATAAGATGTTTGAATAGTCCTGATTGTGGCATCAATTGAGAGCATGCCACATGCATAAGAGGCATATTTTGAAAAAGGAATTTGGGATAGAGATTACATTTTGGGCCTGAAACTGGTAGCCCATATCTTCAATTGCGGACACCAGTTTGATCCTATGCAATAATGGAAAAACTTGGGACAAAAATGTGAGCGAAAATCCAATAGGACTTACTTGAAAAGTTCCTATTTTGAACAGTGGTAAAGTTAAATTTTGGCCGCTTGTTGCAGTAGAAAGCATGGCTTGCTTTACAATTTTGAAGATATTCTGCCATTGAAGACAGTGCCATTAGAAGTAGATAATTGAAAGCAAACCATAGTTGAGTTGGAAGAAAAAATAAAAGATCTCTGCTTGTATATTGCAGATATCAGCTTTGAACTCATCATAAGGATACTTGAACATCCATAGTTGTGGATAAAAAAAATTTAAAAATCAAAATCCCTGCTATTTGGAGATTATATATATATATATATATGTATGTATGTATGTATATATATAAAGAAAAGTTAATTACAGGAAAGTGCATTTTCATTTCTCAATTTAGAAGTTGTTGCCATTAAATCAATTTTCATCAACGAATAATATTAGAAACACCACACAAAATTGAACACATTCCTGAAGTGGAATGGCCGTAAAGAAGAATTACAAATTTCCAAAATGAAACATACATCAAGAGAGAAAAATGGAACAAAAAAACTTCTTTAATTTATACACATGGGTAGGCAACATTTTAACATGATTCATGGTGTAAGTTTCAGGGCACAAACATTTTTACACCAAAAAGAAAACATCCTACATACATTTACACACATACATACACACACAAAACCTCATATATTATCATGGAAAAGGTGCCCTCAGTTTCATTTCAGTTTTTTCAACATCAATGGCAAAACATTTCCCATGTTGCTTCCAGTAGTCAGCTTGAGGATTGATCCACTCTGGCTCTGCAATTTCAAGCCTTGATTGTCTTATGGCATCAGTCAATATGTTGTACTTGGAATCCCTTTTTTCAACTAAGGCTGGTGAGAACATTCCCAAGTTCATTGCTTGTGGAGACATCATCAGTGCAGGTGCAACTAATGGAAGCCTATCACCTAACAGGCCATAATTCAGAGTCACAAAATCAACAGCAATATCATTCATGCTAAATCTTTATATGATGATATATGTATATTCATATGCTTAATTAAATCAACCTGCCATGTGCACCAAAACTTGCCATAACTCTTGGCCAAATTTTACCATTTCTGGTACACGAGGATGAACCAATAGTCCTGATTTGACATGTTGCACCATTGGACCTTGAAGTATTGATTAAAATTATATAAGACAAGACATAGTTCAATCTAAATTAATTTAGAAATCATGAACAAAAAATAACCTCAGAAGCATAGGAGTGCCATAAGAAAGGAATTGATCGAAGTATATAATAGACAAATAAGCTGTCTGGAAATGGAGACCAAAGATTGCTATGCATGAAAAAACCCACAAAATCAAAATTCCATCTTAACAAGCTAATTTAAGTTAGAAATCAGCATTTTGTATCTGAATGCAAATAAACCAGAAAAGAGAGAGAGAAGAGGAACACTAACTTTTAGAATCCAAGTGATGGCTTCCAATCTAGCAAATTTGACCCAGTTGTCCAAACTGAAAGATTAATCCTTTTTCGACTCGATCTCTTTCTCAAGTAACATCCCCACATCAGAATCAATCATTCTAACAAATGAGAGAATGCCACTAACAAGCCAAGTAAACAACATAACACATGGGTCATTTCAGCAAGCAGCTTGAGTGCACAATATTGGCAATTTTAATAACCTCGAGCAACTACAGCCAGAGGCATGACAATATTAATTCAACATTTTCAGTTGAATACACCATAAAATTGAATCAAATGACAAAGTTTATACATCCAAACAGAAAAATGATTGCAAACCGTCCCCACCGCTTATTCCTTGTGCGAAACTTGCCTTTAGGTCTTTGATATCACTACTCGATTCATTGTCTAAGGCAGCTGTGAAGAATGAATCTATATCTGTCCCCATGGTTCCTACTGCATCAGTCTCCTTCACAGCTCAAAAAAAAAAAAAAAAAAAAGAGAAAGAAGAAGAGAAGACGACGCTGTTAAGATAGCCTAGTGTTACAGCCCGCCTCATTTTGACAAGCTAGACAGGCCCAATTTTGGCTAAGGCATGACATAAGTGGGCTGTGTACAGATGTTTGCAAGGGAAGACTCTAGAAGGTGCTGGAGACTTGTAGAAAAATGGCTAAGGGCTGTGTGCTGTCAGCCATGTCAAGATACCTCCGGAAACTTCCCACCAAGGAGCAAGGAAGCTTGGCTCTCTAGAAGCTTCCCATGCTTGCTGCCTACGGAAGAGACTTCTCTAACAGTCTAGAATGTTCCTGTACTTTCTTGTACATATGATATTTGTAGAAATGCCTAGAAGAATTAATTGTAGCCACACATTAAGGAGGTGGACAACCTATATAAAGGCCACCCCTCTCAATTGTAAAGGTTGTTGGAAAATCTAATAGAACACACACATTTACAAACTCAAGTACTCTCAACTCTACTCTACAACCGTCCTAGTCCTTTGCTGCCTACTTTGCTCACCTAAAATCTACTATAATTCACATCTAGGCTTACTTAGTTCAACTTCTCTCGCAAGTGTGACTAAGTGCCGCACGACTTAGCTAACCTCTCAGTCTAAGTGCGTGACACTAGGCTAGAGACGAGTTTTTGTTTTTGTTTTTTTTTTTTCTGTTTTTTTCTTTAATGAACCTGAAAGCTTGATTTGAAGAAAACACAGAGAGCTTGATTTGAAGAAAAGAAAGAGACACGGAGGTTTTATGTGAATGACGGAAATGGTTGCATCCACCGGGTAAGCAAAGAATGACACTATTTTGTAAAATAAAAATAATAAGAGGAGTATTTGAAAATTTTAACTATTTTGTGAATATTTGACTTATTTATGAGTAATTCCACAAATTTAAAAAGTTGTAGTTGCAAATGAATTTACAATATTTTTATTTAAGTCAAAACACTAAATTTGAATTTACAAATAAATTTTATAAAAATTTATAAAATTCATTTATATCAAATACGTTATAAGTTAGTACTTAGTAATAAAATGTTCAAAATAAATTATTTGAATAGTATCCCTGAAATGATATTAAAATATCATTTATAACACATAATTCCAAACTTCTAATTTTATTGAAGTTATAGATATTTTTATAGATATTTTTAAAGCAATATCAATTGTTATAGATATTTTTAAAGCAATATCATATTTATCATGATTAGAATTTTCATTGTGTTTTCTTCAGTATTCTTCAGTAATACGATATATTTCATATTGTCAAAAAAATTATAAGAGCTTTAGCATAATTTACCTATGGATTGTGAAATCAAATAGTTTCAAATATAAACACTTGATTTGGTCATAAAATTGAGCGTGAAGTAGAACACTTAGGGCTTTTTTTTTTTTGGAAAAAAGGTCTGTTTTCCAAGAGAAGTAGAAAATAGAATTTATTGTTTAGTTGTGGTATTTTCTAATTTAGAAAATCGGAAAACTATTTTTAAAATTTTGCAAATTATGAAAGACTTTAGAAAACTATAAAAAGATGTTTTTCAATTAATATTTTGACATTACTACAACCTCCTCAACCACCGCCGCCGCCACCACCATCATAACCTCTGCCGCCACCACCACCCCCATAACCTTTGCCGTCACCACCATCGGCCCTATCTCCACCACTATCACAACCTTCACCACCACCCTCCTAACATAGTGGCTGCAGCAGCACCACTACCGCCATAACCTCTACTATCTCTACCACCACCACCACTACTATCATAACCTCCACTATCTCCACCACCACCACAACCTCTTGACACAGTGGCTACACAACCTCTTGACACAGTGGCTACACAACCTCTTGACATAGTGGTTGCACCACCACCACCACCACCATAACCTCCACTACCTTCACCACCACCACAAGTTCCGCTACCTCCACCACTACATAATAGTCTCATGACTTCAAATTGAAATTAATTAAAAATACATGATATAATATTTTTTATAAAATAAATAAATTTAATATTAAATAATATAATATGAATTACACTAATAATAATTATTATTATATTAAATCAAAAATTATTATAATAAATTTCATCAGAAAAAAATTATAAAAATTTATGAGAACATGAAAAATTACAAAATGAAAAATAACAAACAAATTGATTTTCTGATTTTCGTTTCCTATTTTGGAAAATGGAAAATAAAAAATGAAAAGAAAATAGAAAAAAAATAAAGATAATATTTTCCGAAACTAAACAACCCCTTAGCTTCTTCGCTTAATATGTTCTCACTAAAATTTTTTTCTTGCAATTGATTGTTAACTTGAATTACATGATCTTTAATGTTGTCGGTATCCATTATCATCATATTTGCTAGCTCATTAGATTAGTCATATAAACTACTTGTGTAGATGTATGTATTCTTAATCGAAGTTCTTAAATATACTATTATTATATTTGATGAAATAAGAAAGAACAGGAAGAAAGTAAATTGTTATTGCATATGATTTTCTCTATATATAAGTTTTACAATTAAACATGCGTGTATGTAAAAAATTTATATAAAAGATACTTGTTGTTTTGTTATTTTTTACATTTTATTGTTGCGATAGATTGTTTTATATTTTTTGATGAGTAATATAATATTTAACTGAGTAAGTTATTTTTTTTATTTTTATATGATTACTGAATGACACTTGTTAAATTTTAAAGTTTTTATTTGATGAGTAAGTTTTTTTTATATTTCTATGATTATTGAATAACATTTGTTAAATTTGAAATTTTTTACTCATAAAATTATTTTGATTTTATTTTTCTAAAAGAAAAAATTATTTATACATTGTTTGTATACTTATTTATTTGGATGTCATTTTATTTTAATACGATCATTGATCAACATCTGTTATGAAATAATATTAAATTACTCTTCCAGTTTGTTTTCCAAGCTTGACTTGACTCTCAAACTCGAAGTTCGAGCTCAACTTGAATTCGATTGAGTTTTGTGAAAGTTTGAGCTTAATTTGATTAAAATATCATAATTTAATTTCAAAATATCACAAATTATTTTTAAAATATCATAACCTTTTCCAAAATATCACATTTTTATTTTAAAACATTTTACTCTCTCAAAATATTGTGAATATATAATTTTTATTAAAAATATAAAATATCGCTACCTTTTTCAAAATATCGCATTTTTGTTTTAAAATATTTAAAATATCATGATAAAAATTCGTTTTGTCAATGTTATTTTTAAATGTCATCAACATTTTTAAATATTGTAATTTAATTTCAAAATATATCTATTTATTATTAAAATATCACAATTTTTTTTAAAATATCACAATTTAATTTTAAAATATCATTACCTTTTTCAAAATATTGAATTTTTATTTTAAAATATAGTATTTTTTGAAAATATTAGAAATAAATAATAATTATTAAAAATATTATGATAAATTCTTCTCATCGACCAATTAAATCAAGCCACGTCAACTAATAAAAATATAGAATATCGCTATCTTTTTCAAAATATTACTTTTTTATTTTAAAAATATTTAAAATATCATGATAAAAATTTATTTTTTCAACACTATTTCTAAATATCATCACTATTTTCAAAATGTTAGAATTTAATTTTAAAATATCACAACTTAATTTTAAAATATTATGATTTAAGCATCACCATTTTCAAAATATTGTAGCTTAATTTTAAATATCTCTGTTTAATTTTAAAATATCGTTACTTTTTTTAAAATATCGTATTTTATTTCAAAAATATCATATTTTCTAAGCATATCACGAATAAATAATTATTATTCAAAATATCATGATAAATTCTTTTCATCGACCAATATATATATATATATATATATACTCACTACTTGGTTCAAGTGGTTAAGGGGGTACCCATAACCTCAAATGGGTTCAAATCCTAGGGACGTTGACTTTACGCATTTAAATGTTAAGTTACCTGCCTAGGGCTGGTTAGTTTCAACCACGAGGTCGACTCCATCTAGAAGTACAGAGTTCGGATCTCCCTCCACCCTCCACCTTCCTCCCTCCACCTTCCTGATCAAATATATATATATATATATATATATATGTATAATTGTTATGGGATATATAGTTTATAACACTAGAGATTTCTCACTATTCAAGCATTCAAAAATTTTCTCCCTAAAAAAAAAAATCTCAACTTCTATAAGATATTTGGAAGAAAAATGATGACGGATGCTGCTACGTATTCTGGGGACCCTTGCAGCTATGATATTTTGATGATAAACAAGAGTCACTGAAGGGTTCTCTCTCTGTCCTTTTCTTACAGTCTATATCCCAAGTCAAGTTTTGGCTATAGCTATTTGATCACTGCAAACTTCAGAAATGACAAAGTGAACTCCAAACAAAAAATAAAAAAAATAAATAAAAGCCTCTGCCGTATGCAAAATCTAGCTAGCACAGGAAGTAGAAAGATGCTACAAGTGCTAAAATGAAAATGAAACTCTGTTAAGCGCTGAAAATAAAAAATCTGTATCCCAGTTTCCTGCATTTTATTTAAGTTAGATTTGAATTCTTACACAACATATGCACAAGTCAATTTATGCAAAATGGGGACAGGACAAAAGCACTTGTTTTGAATTAACATAAATTAGAGCACAAGAGAGAATCATGTAATAAGAAATCTGTACAGATCCAAACTGATCGATTGTAAAGATACTCTCCAGTGATGCATCATCTACCTGCTAAGATAAAAGATACATAGCGCCCGCATGGTATATAAAATGTAGGCATGATTTTTATTTTATTTTATGTTCGATTAGCGAGTACATGAAAATCATAATATTTTGTTATACAATCTCAAGAGCATTCAACCTAATCTTTAATATAATATCCATCAAGAAAAACATAACTATAACTTCAACTTCAACTCTCTGCTATAGGAAACACGGACCCAATTCGGTTTTTTCCCAAGCGGTAGCACTTGATGTTAACGGCGTACGGACCCAGCTGCACATGGTTGTTCTCTTCACCCATGTAGAAACAGAGAGTATAGAGTGCCATTTCAAACTCTGGGCTCACACCCACTAAAGTGCTTGATACAGATTTGAGAATTCCATTCCATTCAAACTGAACTGTGAGCAACTGGGTTTCGCAGTCGGGCTGCATCGTAGAAATGGTCAAGGTAAGATAGATGGTATAAACGCAATCCAAAACCGAAGAAAAAAGAAAACCATAAATAAAAGCAACGAATCCTAATCTGTAGGTGACCAAACTAAAACCAACCTAAGGGAATAGACATCTTAGTATTTGTACTAGAACACAGCTTGTTAAAGTAATACAAGGTTCCATTATTTTCTTTTTAATTAGGAAATGTATTACAGATTCTTTTTATAGGCCGTTCTAGTGTTCCAAAGAAGAGTTGCAAGGCCTTTTGAGAACATCTTCCATAGGGGTGAGCAGCAACTAAACAAAATCGAAGACAAATTTAGTTCGGTTTGTTTTTCAAGAATCAAAAATTTCAGTTTAAACTGAATAATAAACAAAAATACATGTGGCTTAGGTGGAAAATGTGTCTATTTTGGCTCATGAAGTCTCTGTTCAAACCTCCAAAACCACATTTTCCTCTTTTTTTTTTATATCTTTTGGAATTTCAGTTCGATTTCAAAAAAGCAAGAAGCTCAGTCAGTTTGGTTTTGCACACCCCTAATCATCCAACACTCTCCAAATGATGAAGCCATTCATATTGATTTTTTATTTATTTTTCCTACAACAATCTTGCTCTGTACATTTTTCTCCGCAAGATTCTCAAGGACAATAGTAATAGCGGGCCCTAAGAAGAAGGTATTCAGTCCACCAAAATTAACAACACAGGCATACACAGCACCTCAGGGATCAAAACCACAAGTTGAATATCATCATCTATCATATTATTTAAATATCTTCAATTTGGGTTCAAACTTGATTTTGAACTAGTCAAATCAGTGTCTGCAAGCATTTTGTTCTCCTTTTTATTTACTTTATTTTATTTTTTGTGTTGTAAGTTAAAAATGTAGATTCATCATCAGATAAAGAATACTAGCATGGCCCAATGCAAAACGAGATTTCTGCATAGTTAAAAGAAGATTCATACAGCAAAATACCTTCTGATCTTAATTTACCTGAAAGGGACAAATAAAGCAGAGGTGCAATGTATAAATCTTTTTTTTGTGACCAAAAGGAACTAATGCTGCACAGGAGACTTGTCCTTGTTGTGATATTCAAGTTTCTTTTTCTTTATTTAATTTTATTTTCTTATGTATCTAATATCTGAATAGAATGAAGTGTGGATAACATCACTTACAATCTGTCCACGTCGTCGAGGAAAAATGTAACCTTGGTAATCAACTGTCCCTTTTGTTTCTTCAAGATAAAACTGAACAAGTAAAATGGAAAATTTAAGACAGATATACATTTCTTAACATCCACCAAAAGAGTAAAAAATTCATAAAAGATCAGCCAATGACAAAGATATAATGCTCAACAAGGAAACCAAGAAATGTTATTTCATTCACCAATGGACTATTGATATTTCCAGAAAAATTCCAAAATTAGTCAATTTAAGGAAGTAAACAACTATTTCTGTGTCGATGTGCAAAAGACTTGTCTAAGGATGTAAAACAAAAACAACAAATGTAGACTAAAACCTATTGCATCCTAATCATTTGTGGAAAAAATAGCTTCTTCAGTTCTCATCACAGATGAGATTACACGAATATATGAGTTGCCCATGGTCACCTGAACTCAATGGTAGAGCAATTATCACTAAACAGCTATTAGTACATGTGCCAATAAGTAGTTTAAAAAACCATGAAGAGGCTGTGGGCAACAACTGTCTTGATAGAAATAAAGAGGCTAAAAGGGGGCAACCAACGCCACAGAGGCCATCCTGGACTTGAAGAAGAAGAAATGATAATGGATATAGAAATAAAGCATAACCATAAGAGAAGAAATGGAGAATGTTAGAAGATAAAGACACACCTGAAGCCAATTGTGGAAGCCAGAAACTTCTTGTTCTCCACGTTGCTTAATCTCACCAACAAAAACATGTTCAAAGGCAGAAGAGGAACCACTGTTACCACCTCGACCATAAAGATCAAACCAGAGACTTGTCAACATTCTCTTAAATTCGTGATAATCTTCAGGCACAATTCCTTTCGATACAAAATACTTATGAAGATATTTAATTGGTGCAGTTCTGCTAATTTCTTCTATAAAAGCAGCTTGTTCTTGCTTCTCTTCAGAAGTAATCACTTCTTTGCACCCTTCATTTGGATTATAATTATCAAGTAAAGAGCAAAAACGAGAAAAAGTAGGCCTCCTAAATGTTTCTTCACTAAGCCAGCTAAATAAGCTTCCTTGTGCCATGTCTTCCTTCTCATAAACTTTCTTCCCTTCACCACAATCAATCTGATAGTCCTTGCCCGGCACCAAACGATTTCTATCAAGTTGCCATAGTCTGTTGCAAGCTTGTGACAAGTTATCAAGCTCCTCTTCTGATGGTTCTAAATTTCTACCATCTTCAACCTCATCAGAGTATTCTTGTTCACTGGGATTTCTTTTGTATCCATGCCATTGATCCATTTGAATCTGTCAACACGACATCTAAAAATCAGTTGTAATTAGGAATAATCTACTTTAGGAGCACATAATTCCAACATCTTTTACGGCCTACAAATATGCTTGTTGACAGCACAAAAACTGATCCTTCCAAGAAACTGAACAGTTTCAGGAAGAGTGAATTCTAGTAATCAATGAACCAGGAGCTCAAGAACTGCATTAAAAAAACAGCCTTTCAAATTGCCAGCAAGCAGGATGGTTGTACATACCTTGTGTGGTCGCTTGGGATGTTTTTTGCCAACAGTCTCCCAACCATCATTACTGTCCTCCCCACCCTCCTGTATGAGGAATTGAAGAATAAATAGGCTAGCAGTGAACTTCATAAGAAAGAGTAAATAAAAGCATTACCAAATCTCCAAGTAACCAACCTTTCTATCCCACTGGTTTCGGTCAGATTCACACCAATCATTACGTTTATTTCTTACATAGCCTTCATGGAATTCCTACATTTGATGTGAGATTCAAATAATTGAACAAAAAAAAAAAAAAAAAAAAATCATAATTAAAAGAAAAATGATAAATCTTGAAGATTTTGAGTTCCAGTCCTCATGGATTCCTTCAGTCTGTTCCTTTAGATTCAAAAACATAATAATAATAATAATAATATAAAAACAATTTGAATAATCAAAATGCAATCCAATTTCAAACTTACATTAAAGTTGAAAAAGAAAAGACAAAAACCTGCTGATTGGTCCACTGACTAGAAGGACGATGATCATCGCTCACTTGATCATCGTTATCTTCATGCCCAGACACCACCTGCACATTATAGAAGATAATCAAAATATTAGATACATGCAGAAAGATCAAATGCAGAAAAAGTAAATACCCACTTGAGCCCAGGATGATCTGGAGCGCTCATCTCGGGACTGTGAGTTGGATTCATCATCATCGTTTCTGTTGTGGTCGTCGCCAAGAGCGACGTGCATGAGGCCCTTGATCAGGCCCTCCATTTTCCGAATTGAATGAGTTTTGAGTTGAAGATTTGAGTGTGTGGGATGGGATATAAAGATGGCGATTGGGCAGTTGGATCACATCGCCATTGAAGTCTAAAGAAAGAGAAGATGGCGGGTAAATGGCATTTTCTGTAATTATCTGATTGCCGACAAATTTGGACAATACACTTGTTGCCCTCGTATTGGTCTTTCAACCAATCAATCAAATTTTCACATTCTTCCAATTCAATTATATATAATTTTCTGAAAACCATAAAAATCTTTTCAAAAAAATTATCTACCTATTTTTTTTTTATTTTCACAAAAAATTCAAACATAAAAAATTCAATCAATGAGAAAATTTAGATAAAAAAATTTATGATTTTGAAATTAGTTCATGAGTGTATCTAGTGTAAATAAGTTCTTAAAAAATTATAAAATTTATTTGCAAAATCAAATGTAATGTATCTATTTTGAATAAAAATTTCATAAATTTAGTTTAATTTTAATTTTAAATAGATAAAATTACGCAGTTTAACCATACTAATTTTAACAGAATAGTAAAAGTATAAACGATATAATATTTATAAGAAAACTAGAATATATAAGTAATTTATCTCAAAAAAAATGATCACAAGTTAATTTACTCACTTGAATACTTTTTAATTTTATATATTTCAATTATTTTGATTAAAATTTAATCTAAATTTTCTTTTTTTTTATTGTTTAGGAAAATTCTAAAATATTCTTGAGTTACTCACATTCAGTTTTTTAATAAATGATTTTGTTCAAATTTAGATATTCTTTTATTCATTTAGTTAAAGAGAATATTCAATTTTTACACTATGTTTCCAATCACAACAAGCCTTGGGCACATTCACTTATACTACTCAAATGATAGCCGCAAAACCATAGGTTATTAGCTAAATTATTTTATAAATTGGTCCAACTGCCATACTTCGTAATCCTTCAAACACGTCTATCAAGATTTTGTCGTTGAGTCTAAGTATATGAATGAGAAATATTAAATATAATTAAATATATAAATATAATAAATAAAAATAAATAAATAAAAATAAATATAAATAATATAATATAGATATATAAATAAAAAATTAAATATAATTAAATATATAAATAAACATATAAATATATATAAATAAATATATAAATATCAGAAATTTAAATGAGTTGAGTTTAAGAAAATTCAGACTTAATTTGTTTAGTTTATGAACCTCAAAATAAAATTTGAGTTCGACTCGTTTAATTTAACAAACTTAAACAATTTTTTTTGAGTTCAATTCCAAGTGAGCTGCTCGACTTGGTTACACCTATATTATAGATAGCATTACGTAAGTATTATATAATACAATTACAATTTTTAATTCTAGTAAAAAAATTGTATATTTGTAACAAAATCCTTGAATTTTATAATAAAAATAACATATTAATAATGAAATTATATAATTTTTGTATGAATTAATATTAATATTCAAAATTGTATTAAATGAATATAATTTAAATTAATAAGCATTAATATTAATTAAATAAATATTATTAAATATAATTTTAGTTTCATAATAAATTTTGTAGATTTGAAATAAATTAGTATTTTTATTGAGTAAATAAAATTTTAATTATGAAGTAAATATAATATCAAATAAATATTATGTAATATTAATTTAGTATTAAGTAAATAAAGATTAAATTACTAGCTATAATAAGAAACCATATATGCATAATATATATTTTTTGTGTAAATTAGTATTAAGTAACTACAATTTCGAGTAAATATAATGAAATATTATTGCATTATTAAGTAAAGAAACATAGTTAGATATAATAAAAATTACATATATGTAATTTAAATTAATATTAGCATCAATAGCAACATTAAGTAAATACAACATATTAATACGTACAAAATTAGAAAATAATTTAAACATAAAAATAGCAAAAATTAAAAAGGTGAAACACCATTGATTTTTTTATTTTTTCTCTAAGTGAAAATTGTAAAAACTAAATTTTCACAAATTTTTGAAATGCCATAGTGTAAAGCACTAGTTCAAAAAAAATATAAAAGCTATTATAAATTGTAGAAACTAAAATTCAATCATACTTAGTTATTTAATTTTTAGTTTGAGAAAATAAATATGTTGGAGAAAAATGCATGAAAAATATATGGCTATAGATTAATATACACTGCTTAGGTTTAGAATCTCACACTGAATAGGAAATAAAAGAGAATATAAATTTTTATGGAGTATAGTTGAAAGTGCCTAAAGAGGAGGGGGTGAATGATGAACACAAAGAATTAAGGAGTTCAGATTTTCAATAATCCTTCGTCTCCACCTAACTTAACTCTAAATTAGGATTTTGAATCACCACAATCTATTTCCCTAGATTAATTTTTACAACTTGAGTTTTTGGCTCAACTCAAACATTACACAAGTGTTTTCAAGGCTAATACTAGATTGAGTTTCCAAGTGTTTTAATGGCTAAACACTTAAACCAATTCCTTTAGAATAGAACATCACTTCCCTTTTTCTAAATCCTAGAAAATAGAAGAATAAGAATTTCTATTCTAACACTCACCGAACTCTCACAAGAGTTTATCAAATAATTTAAAGAGAATTTTTAAGAGCTTAATTGAATGCTTGTAAGTATATAATTAATAAACAAGTTTCTTAACCTCTAAATGATCTTCAGAGGATATATTTATACTTGAGCAATTCAATTATAGCGGTTAGAAACAATAATTTCGTTTCCAACAAATTCAAACAACATTTGAATGTTATTTGGATTTTTGAGCTATAATAACTCTGGTCTCGGTTGGGATTTCGTCAGTCCTGGTCGGGACACTCAAAAATATATCTGTTATAGCCATTATGTTCGAAATCCTACGTTGGTCCCAGTCATCGTCCCGGTCGAGACTATGATTAGGATATGTACTACTTCAAGAATCAAGGTTTTGTTAAAATTGATTTCACTCGAGCAGTTTGATCCCGGGTGGGACAAGGTCTTAGGATATGTACTGCTTCAACGATCTAATTTGAAGAAGTTTCGTCCTAGTCAGGCGGAATCCATCCCGGGCAGGACTTACATGTCCCGGTCCTGGTCCAGGTTGGGACCAGACCCGAGATTTGTACTGTAATTTGCTTGAAAAAATGCAAATTAGTCCTCGTTTAATCTTAGTCATGACCCTGCTGAAAACATTTTTCTTTGATATTTTTACTCCATTTTGACTTCCAATTGAATCCTAACTTATACACACTTAAACAAACACATTCAATGCTCAAAATTAATTTTGCTAAGATCAAAATCAAGAGTGATTATTGCTAAGGTAAAAAATCTCCCCCTTTTTAATTTTAACAAACTTATTTTGAGTTTGAGAAAATAATAAAAAGTGAAGTGTGTGATGGATTGAATTGCACTTAATTAGATAATTTTTACTCCCCCTAAGATTATACAAAATCATAAAAATTAAGGA
>CATIWM010439718.1:0-57782 GCA_949671775.1 Mallotus repandus
CAATTTTTTTTATTATCTTCATTTTTTTTCTCAATATTTTTTATGCTCAACATTTTTTTCTAATTTTAAGGTACTCTCAACATTTTTTTTATTTTTAAGATACTGTATTCATCTTTTTTTCCTTAACATTTTCTTTTTTCTCAACATTTTTTTCTATTCAAAACTTCTTTTTTTCAATTATAAACTAAACATCTTCAATTGTTATAAAAACAAATAATAAATATTTTTAACTGTTGTAACAACAAGCAATAAACAAAAATTTCCCCTTTTACATTCTTAAAAAATAAAGATTTTATTTTTTTGCTTTGATTTTTTTGTTAAAATGTCTAACAAGTTTTTTTTTAAAAAAAAAATTGATGCTTATTAATTATTAATATGTAACATATTTATGATCCTTATGGTGTATTTGTAATATCAACAAAAAACTGAAAAAACAAAAAAAAAAGTAATAAAAACAACAATATTAAAAAACAAAAAGCAACAGTATTGAAAGATAAAGAAACAACAATCGAACAAATAACAAAAACAACAATTGAAAAACAACACATCTCATTAAAAACAATACTGAAAAATAAAAAGTAAAAACATTGAAAAATAAAAAAAACAACAACAAAAAAGTAACAAAAGGCCAAAAATGAAAAAAGAAAGACACAAAAAACGACGAAGATCCATATTTGAAAGATAAAATGAAGGCATGCTAAAAAAGAAGTTAGTGGGTCAACATAATCTCATTAGTGATATTATATTTTAAAAATAAATAAAAGTACATGACATTTTGAGTTCAATGGACGAAACCAAATAAAACCAAAAAAGGTACAACATTCTTAAGAAACCCTAGCAAAACAAAAAATAAAAGATAATGAAATCAATTGATATCAACACACATGTTTAGCCACTTTTCTTTCCTTCCTAGCTGCTTAGAATTTCTGAAGATTTTAAGCCAAAACTAGAACCAAATAAGCACATTTGCTAACATACAAATCCAAGTAAGGTAGACTAAAAAATACACGGAAGGTTGTTAAGTAAAGAGAGAGGAGGAAAAATTCCTCAAATAGCTAATAAAGAGTTATTCAAACATTCTCATATCTACCATGTATCTTGAAGATGAGACAACAAGAAATCTCGTATATTCTAAACACCATCATCAATGAATATAGCATATCATCAGAATATAGATGGTAAATAAATTTCAAAATGAATCCATAGATTTATTTTGACGACACAAAGGATAAAACCCAAAACAATTCTAAAGGCCAAGGATAGCAAAAAAGAAAAAGAAAAATAACATAAAAAAACTACCTAATATTATGAACAACATCATAAATCACTCAAAACTAACACATAAAAAGAACAAAGTTCTACCTTCCCGCCTAGGGATGGGTTGGCAAGAAGCCAAACTCATCCAGAAAAGAAAAAGAAAGAAGAGAGAAAAGGATAAAAGTTTAATAATATATGTTATTCAATTGTTTATCAATTACTACATAAATGAAAAAATATACATCTAAATAAGATAAAATTTCTTTTTCAAGTGGTTATTCATAATGATAACAGGGTAGATCAGTAGAACCGAGGAATCGCACCAACCAATCGATCACATAACCGAAAGACCACACAGAAATTCAAAGCAGAAGACCGATTTGGTCTTCGCCCAGTCGATCAAGTTAACTTGATAAAGCTGGACACAAACATTAAGAATAGTCCTAGAGGCATTAAATGATTCAGAAGGCGTGCTATGGATGACACCATGAACAGTAAAAAAATGCTCCATCAGTTTGCAGAGCAGTTCACATGAGGAACGATTTCTATGGTAAAGCTTGCCCTCCCAAGCTTCTACATTCTTATAAATAGAAGAGAAAAAGTAAACAGAGTAAGTCAACCTAAAGACATAAACCTCTCCAACTCTTTCTCTACTCTTAATCTTCAACTAACTCGAGTGTCAGAGTGATACCATTGCCATTGGTAACCACTTAACGCCCATCTTCTCAGCCTTGCATGACCGAGCTCATTGGATGGTCTCCCATGACTTATCATCACATAAAAATAAATTTCAAAGCGAAAATACAAAATAATAAAATAACTGGATAAAGTAAATATTTAATTAATTAATTAAGATTTGCCAGTTGAAAAGTTGGTGGACATAATAATAAAAAATCATCCCCGTCAGTACAATAATGTTTGTTAAACTAATACAATACAGGTGCTTGATAAAAGTAATTTAAAGATGGCCCTGATCTGACACCATCGTGTTTCGAGAATTTGTGGTAGTAAACGCCCAGAACTTTCCAGGAATGTGGCTTTTCTTTTTTTTTGACATAGGAATGTGGCTTTTCGCTTTAAAAAAAATACTTATTGATTACGCAATGTAGCATGCCCTCTAAAAATTCCTCATCTAAGCTAATCTAACCACGTGTTTTGTTTGTTAAAAAAAAAACCACGTGTTTTGTAATTATTTTTTTATTTGTTCTGCATTAAATAAATTTTTTAAACCAATTTTATAAATAATGTATTTTAAAAAAAAGATTTGTCTATTTTTTATTCAAAAAAACAGCTAATACAGTGGATATGAAGCTATGGAGGGAGAGCATTAATGCACGCACACAAGTCCTGCACTTGCTCAAGAAATATAAAACTATCGCGTATCATGTTCTCCTTAAAGTTCATGACAGGGAAAGAAAAAGATATAAATTTCGTAATTAATGTTATGTGAAACTTCTTATGAATTGAAATTAAAAAATAAAAATTTTATTTTTTTACTAAAATCCATCATTGAAAAAACATATAAGAGAATATAATTAATATGTAAAAATACTTTTTCTTTTTTAGAAAAAAAAATAACTATACCAAAAATACAATAAAAAATATATTGTATATCGTAAAGAAAGAAATAATCTTTATTGGCCATATGCGTTTTACATATATTGAAAGAGTTAAATCGGAGCATAATCTTATTATATTCTTCAATTTTTCGCCTCAACATCATTATAATATACCATTTGACAACTCCAATGAAGATATCAAAGCACAAAATGGAAAAAAAAATTTCCACACCAAAATGATATTCATCAAAATTTGAGTTTTATACTAAATCCATAGATATATATGACATACCAAAAAATTTTAAAAATGGTGATTTTTGAAAAAAAAAAAAGTCAAAAATCATCTAAGAAACATTAGTAGAAGAAGAATTCAATTACCTAAAAATAACCTTTTTTTTTTTTTTTTTTTTTTGCTTTTAGCCAAAAAGAAATATCTTTTTTTTTTTATTTTAATATATATGATTGACCAACATAGCTAAAACGCATATTTTTATTTAATTTAACTGTAAAAATAAAAAATATATATTTTATAAATACATACAATCAAATTGAAAGAAAAAATAGATAAATACAATACAACATACGATGTAATTCTATATCTTTTACTAATTTGTTTTTTTAGTTCTCATGATTTTTTTTATAAAAATAACAAAAACCATCGAGATTTTATACTTAAACAATCGAGAATTTTTTTTTTATAATTCTATACCATAATTTGTTTTTGTTTAGTTTTTTTGAGCCAAAATAATATCAACTTACAATTTAGTTACTTACTTATTAGGAAATTCTATGGTAATTTTATTTTTTAATTACTTTTATTTTACTTTATCTGTATTATGATTGGATGAGAATGTATTTTATTATCTAATGGTGGTTATTAAAAAAGTGTAGTTTACTTTGAAAATAAATTAATGACAAAATGCACCCTTACTTAGTAATTAATAACTTAATATATAAAAAAAAATTAATTTTTTTTGTTCAAACGTATAAAATAACTCCAAAATAGATTATTAATAATTTTTTATTTAAATTATCAATATTTATAGTCTATTAATTTAAACTCAATTAGACTAGTTTAAATTCAATTTAACTGAAGCAGGGCTGGCTCAAGAGTATTTGTGGCCCTAGATAAAAAATATTTTTAGATATTGACTATTTTCTGCTATTAAAATTAAATATATTAAAAAATAATTTGATATTAGTACCAATATTGGTTTCTAACTTAAAAGCTTCTAATTTTACATATTGGAAGTATTGGACAATCAATTAAATATTAGTGAGAGAGGGTGAATATATAAACTTTGAAAGATTATAATAAAATTTAATTGGTTGAAAAGAAGTAGTGGCCTCTTTTTATCCCTTTACCCCTAATTTCAGCTTTGATAAGCACATAATAAATTTTTAAAATTTTTTTGAATCTGAATAAAAATAAAATTATCTAGCAGATAATTTAAATGAAAAATAACAAAATATAACATAAAAAAATGAATAAATTAAAAAATTAAATTAGTTATATTTACTTTTAATACTATTAAATAAAATTTATTTTACATATTTAATAATAATTATTTAAAAAATAAATTTTATTTATAAATAAAATAGTGACTATTTCTACGAAAAAATACAATAAAATAAAAAATTATTTGTGATATATATATATATAGCCCCATATTATTAGAAGGGACTCCAGGCATAGATTTTAATGGCCTATAGCTAAAACCGATTCTAAACTTAAATAAATCTATAAAGATGATAAAAATATTTCAATAACTAATTGCGGTCTATAATTGTATTGTTCAAACAGAAAAAAGATGGTCTATATTCCAAACCGTCAAAGAGGCATAAAATTTCTGCTTTTACAATATAAAAAAACAAGAAAAATATTTGAATTGGAACAAGAACCATGCAGCCATTTTTGGGTCGGACTAATATACAAAGGGGGCGTCAAATTCGTGACACGAAGCCACATAAGTTTAATTTAATCTTTTTTCAATAATTAAGTCTAAATGTTTTATTTTAGAGTTAAATAAATCTAAAATTTTATTAAATTCAATTCGTGGAGGGTAAACTCCTAAAGAAATAAGTGAGTTAAATATTTTATCAATAAATCTATTAAAAAAAGTATTTTATTGTTTCAATAGGACTAAAATACTATTTTTTTAATTAAAAAAAACTAAACTAAAAATAAAAATAAACCTATTTTTTTTTTTTTTACAAATCATCCCTATCTTGGTTCATCACTGTCAACTCCAACCTCTAAAACCTCCTCCACTACTGACCATCACACCGCCATTTACTGTCATCATCACTATCCATTAATTCACTCCAACCATTCTTTCCTCTCTAATTCTCTATCACTTGAAAAGTAAAAGTGAACAAAAATCTTAAACAATTGCTCGCTGGGGTAGCATGTGATTTCATATTCAGATCCATAAAACATGTCCCAGTGGGAAGCTGAACCAAAAACAAATAACAAACATTCATTCATTCATTCACATAAAAGAAATGTGCTGTACGGAAGCAAAACAAAGCTAAAAAACAAATGTTGTGAAGATATCAATAACCCACCTCAAGTTTGACAATCGGATAGCCTAAATGACATTCAAAAGTAGGGATGAATAAAGGAACAAAATGAGTCTTGATGGGAGTGTCTCTAGAAGAAAATTCGATCAGAGACCGTTGTGTAAAAACTCGATCAACCCAAAAATAAAAATAAAAATCAAATCCTGTAATTACCCCAGAAGCACTTTTGGAAAAAAATCTAGAAGAATATTTCTTGGCCATAAAATCAGAGTCTGGGAAGAAGGCAGGCCTATAAAATCAAAAGAATATAGATCTCTAATTCCCATGGCCATCAAGGAATATTGGCCAGCATTGATCATTCAGACAAATAAGCATTCCTAATCTCACAATACACACGAATGTGTAATCACAAAAGCTCAAATGTCTCCACATCTGCAAAATGATAAGCAGCAGAGCTAGCTACCTTCATACTTATCAGATTAATAAACACACACACATATAAATCTTTCTTTCTTTCTCTAACAAAATATCTTGTCATTGCTTATTAGATTAATAAACACACACACAAATAAAAAAGTTCCAAATTTCAAATTTGCTACAAAAATAAACAAATTATATAAGTTATTAACTCTACCCACAACCCATTACAAAATTATTCTTTAACATTAAACAAACCCAGAAACAAAAGTTAGAACCAAAAATAAGATAAGTTGGAATCAATAAAATGCAGTCACGTTATCCACTTTTTTGGAATCAATAAAATCCAAGAACATTTTTGCAGTATGAATTTGGAACATAAAAGAAAAAAGAAGTTGCACACAAGATTGGCCTTCTCGCACTTCCTAACTTTCTATTTTTCTTCTTTGTAAAAAATAAAAAAAAAAAAGAAAAAAGAAAAGCTTGTGTTCTTAAAACATGGAGATTATATCAAAAGAAGAAGAAAATAATACATTGGTAATGCGATTTCCGTTAGCCCAAGAGTTTTTGCAAGCAAAAGAGGAGACTAACATAAGCAAAACAGAAGAAAATGATGGTGTTGTTGCTGATGACGGTGACTGAGGATGAAGGTGATGGATGGCGGTGAAGTGCATGGTCAAACTAATATTATATATTAATATACTAATATTTTATTATTTCTTCAAGACGTGAATTGCACGCGTTACTCACAATCCCAATTTGGGATTAAAGGGCCAAGAAGTTGAAAATTTAGGCTTAATTGTATGTAAAAGTTGAAATTGAACCTATATAGTTCTGTGTCGTAAATTTAAGAGGCCTTTTTATCTATTAGTCCTTTTTGGTCCCCGTCCGCCACTACGCCCGCCAGCATAAAACACATAACGATTAATGACTCATAGACGTTGTCATGTGAGTGTGGGGTAATTTTATAGTGGCATAATGACATGTGTCATTATTTGTTTTTACCTATAATAGTAGATTGAATAAATAAGCATGTAAGAAAAAATTTAAATTTTGAACTTAATTTATCTAATAAAGATAATAATTTTAACTTTTTACTTATGTAAAAAATATTCACTATAAAAATTAAACATTTATATAATAGAAGAGGTAAAAAATTTTATTTTACTAAATATGTCATATATACTATTTATTTTTGAAGAAAAAAAAAGTATATATGACATATATTAATAAAATAATACATATAAATATATAAAAGGTAAATTTTTTATTTTTTCATTATGTGGTATATACCATTTATATACATATAAACATATAAAGCTGTTTTTATATACCATTTATATACATATAAACATATAAAGCTTATATATTTTTATAAAAAAAATTTACATGAGTTTATCACGTAAAATTATAAATTTTCATCATATATGTGACATGTAATATATTAAATTATAATTTTTAATTTAAATTAGAAATAACTAGAATTAACTTTCATTAAATACCACATAAACTAACTGTTAATTCTGATATATATAAATGGTCATTTGACTTCATGATTCTACATTAATAGTAAATAAATAAATATTAAACAATTAGTATTCCTAAAGACGGGGTCATCACATATTTAAATCCAGTATCATTTTAATTTTTTTGTTATTTTTTTACTTGATGGTGAATATATATTCAATAATTCTGAATGGATTTATCTTGTAAATATGACCATCATCAACCCTACTACTTAGCTTCTTGAATAAATCATACAAAACATTTATTTCATTTATAGTAACTAGCTTAATTAATAATAAAGCACATTTAGGCACATAATTTATAGACATTACTGTTAAATACATTATTACAATTAAATTTCTACAAGCTATAGTAATTATTATATATACAATAAATTTAACATGATTCTTAAAATGTAATTTGTTTTGAAATCATAGGCATTTTATTAGCTACATATTCCAATTATTTAGTAAATTAGAGGAAAACTGTGCATATAATTACCATAATCAAAATGTATTAATGACTCTCCACATGAATAAAAACATACAAAGTTTGTCATAAGCTTGCGAATTAACATTATAATCCAGGAATTATGTGATCCTAGATAAAAAATTTTTTATTAATCATGTGATCCCAAATAAAAAAAAAAAAAACTACTTTCATATATAATTTTTCAATCTTGCAATAGGCAACATTAAAGGTATGATATCGTTGTCTTCAAAATAGGAAAAAAAGAAAATTTCACAATGGTAAATAAAATTTTGAACTTTGGAGCATGATTGAAGTGCAAATATATAACATCAATTTGCACAATGGCCTTAATTGATTGGATAAATCTATTATGAGACTCTTGAACTTTGACACTTTATTTTATTGAATGAACTCCTCAATTTTTATTATGTTTCATTAAGCCATCAATCTTTTATTTTCGCATAGATTAAGAACAAATTAGACTAAAATAATGAAATTGTGAAACAATTTTTATTTATTCTACCAAAATTGTGATGTCGGTGGTAAGTTTTACCAGTGAATGTGTCATTAAAATTACAAGTATATAACCTCTATGGACATTTTTTCTTACACCTTACTCTCACCGTTTTTCTTTCATTTTTCACAAAACGTATCTTTAAACCTTTCATAACAACATATTTAGCAACAACGAATCTGAATTGTTGCACAATTTCATCACTTCAATCTAATTTGTCCTTAATCTATGCGAAAATAAAGGATTGAAGGTTTAATGAAATACAATAAAAGTTGAGGGGCTCAATAGAATAAAGTGTCTAAGTTCAGAGACCTCATAATGGATTTATCCTAATTGATTTGTATCTATCTTCTAAGTCAGCCAAAATACCACATAAACTATATTTTTGATATTTAACTATATTTTTATATTAAAATAATATATTATTTTAATATCAAAAATAGAATTGCTATATATAATAATAATAATAATAATATAAGAGATAAATATTCTACATTAAAAAGATATGTCTATTATTATCTCATATAAATATTTAAATTTTCTCAACAGGCAGTAGATCATATCACTACAAAAAAAAACTGATTTAGCGACGGAAAACTAACTTAGCGACTGAATTAGTGACAAAAAAGAATCCGTCACTAAATTAAGGATGGTAGCTGGCGGGAACTATTAAATAGCGACGGAAATAAAATTATGTCGCTAAGTTAGCGACGAAAAAGAGAATCCGTCTCTAATTTTGCGACGGATTAATGTGTCCGTCGTAATGGGTTACTCAAATATTTTTTCAAAATTTATATTTTAAAAAAGCAACGAAATGTAATATCCATTGCTAATTTAACGACGGATTTTGGAATTCCATTGCTAAACTAGAGACGAAAATGGAAATCCGTCGCAAATAGGCAAATCACTTTTTTCTAAAAATTACTAGATTAAAAACAATGACGAAAATACTATTCCGTCACTAAATCAGCGACGGATTAAGGTTTCTATCGCTAATTTTGTGACAAAATAAAGTTTCTGACGCAATAGTACACTCATTGCTTTGATATATAATTAATATATAGAGATTAGTAACTGATCGTGAATTCCGTCGCTAAATTAGCAACGGAAAGCAAATCCCTCGCTATATTTAGCGACGAATTTTTAATCCGTTGCTAATTTATTCAGTTTTCTAAGCTATTTATATTTTTTAAATTTTAAGTTGATTCAGGAATAGTATGATAAAATCTTAATTTAATTAATATTTTTTAAAAATATTCTAGTTCACTTATTTATATTTTCTAAAATTTTTATAATTACATTTTTCTTACAATTAATGAAACTTTAAAAAATTCAATTTAAAAATATCTTATATTATCCATTTAAAATTTCTTTTATCTTTTGGGTAATGTGTTATAACCGTTAGTTGTTAATATTATTTTTGAAAACATTGTTTATAAAATACTAATTTTTAATATAATAAATATAAAAATAATAACAGTAAAACATATATAATAAATATAAAAGTATTAATAAAAAATAAAATTTTCACAACAAAATATAGAATTTCATTATAGAAAAATAATTATACAATGCAATATTGATATTTTGTATATAATTTTGTGATCATAACTGTAACTTATACCAAAACAATGTACTTTTTAATGTTATAAGCAAAACTACGTAGTTTTGAGACAAAACTGCGTCGTTTTGATCTTACCCTAAGTCACTCTTTTAACCTAAAACCTTATTCTCTTTAGTTTTGTTCAGATAGCTTCCTAAATTCCCCAAGCTGTTCCAACCAAATCTATTTGCCGCCCATCACTGCGGGCCATTATAGCCCCACCGCCATCCATCAGCGTCATCCTCAGTCACCGCCGTCAGCACCACTGAAGAGCACTGAAGTTGATGCCTAATAATATGAACAAAATTAATTCAGGATTCAGGAATGAAGAGTGGTAATTGCAAATATGTAAAATGAGCTGAACAATTTCAAAAAATCAACTCTTGTATCTTATATGCATATTTCAGAATGAAAAAAGAATTAATTAATTTGATTTGATAAAAGGCTAGACTCTAATAAGAGTAGCCCTTAAAAAAATTAGTGTATGCCCCCCTAGAAGTAGAAAGCACACGATATTCTTTAGTAAAAGGTAAAAAAATAGTTCACTCTGTGCTTACTACGTGGCTCCATGATTTTAAAAAGCTTTTGCAGCCAGCTGTATATGTGGGGTTGCATCATATGTTTAAACTTTCAGGCCATGTGGGAATATATGGTTTTAAAAAAATGAATTTGCCATGCACTTTCATGCGCTGATACTAATGGTTAATACAATAATATACTTTCATTTTCCTATAAAAATTTGTTATCCAGCTGTTAATACTAATATAGGAGGTATTGGATGAAAATTTATCATTAAGGAATAAAGATATCAAAGATAAAGGCACTGTGTAAGCACCCAATTTCAGGATGACTAGAGTATGGATGCGACAGAGAACTCTGATGATGAAAATATGATAAATGATCTTCAATATTTGAAGTTTGAAATTTCAAAAGGTTTAGATGCATTTTCAAGGGGATTTAATTGGTTTTTAAATGACTTAATTTGTCAGATTTTATTTCTTTAGGGGTCTTTTTGTAATTAAAAGTTAAAAAAAATTTAACCGGTCAGAAATATGTAATTCCGACCGGAATTATGTATTTTTGATTGGAAATACATAATCCCGATCGGGATTATATTCTTCCGATTGCATCCTTCCGTGTTTATTTTATTTTATTTTTATTTTTTTCAGTAAATAAAAATTTGTTTTTTTAATTTTTAATTGGTTGAATGATGTGATAAATCTTAAATAAAAATTTGTTTTTTAATTTTTGATTGATAGAATGATGTGATAAATCATTTTTCTAGGATTTATTTGAATTTTTTAGAAATAAAAATTTGGATTAAACCAAAACTTTATCTCCTATAACTCACAGGAGATATGTCTTTTAGTTAGGGTTTTTCTATATAAACCTAACTTAACTCTCCTGTAGGAGGGGGAAAGAGGAAAAAAAATCCTTTTTGAAAAAATGCGCAGCACACACACCTGTGTACACAGAAAGCAAAAAAGTCCTTGATGTCTTTTGGAGAGAAAAGAAATCAACTATTGGAGATCTATTCAAACGACGATGAATTAAATAAAGTCTCTGAGAAGATAATCAATACTGCATCTCTACATTTCATCCTTTTTTTTATTTTTTTCGTTTGATTTCTTTTATTATTTTTCTTTGATCCTTATTTTATTATAATCATTTTATTGATTTTTTTGTTTTGTTTCTTTAATGATGCTGGTGGAAACATTCTATGCCATGGAGATGTGATTGAACTGATTAAATCCAGGAAGATCCATTGAATGCCATGGATTAAATTTTGTATTTGAATTTAGTTTTAGGATTTTTATTTATTTATTTTGTAATTTTATTTTTGGGGTTGTAATTAATTTTTATTTTTGTTCTTAGTAGATCATTATAATAGCCCTATTAGTGGGATCACAGTGAAACCCTCTACTTCTATTTTTTTAAAAAATTGATTAGTAAATAGGTTTATTTGGTAAATTTTAATTAAAATCAATGGTGGCTTTAGGGTTAAAATTAGGGTTAAAAATATCACAGAATGTTTGTTTTTGATTTATTATTTATTATTTTATTATTTGGGCTTATTTGTTATTTTTATTCGTTTTGGGCCCCAAGCCTGCATGTAGGTCTAACTCACTAATAAAATAATTCTAAATGAACACAAGACTAAAAGAAGTTGGTATTCCATATCCAAAACTCCTGGTTGTGGTGCTAGCTTGTATTAGAGAATAGAGTTACAACCACCTTCGATTTGTTTCAGTTATTACCCTGGGTGGCGACTCCTCATCTCCACGCCATGTCCTTGTGACAGTGGTCAATGTATTCCCTAGAGCCCTGAGCTCAAACAGTGTTGCGATTGCAATAAACTTAGGCACGCGCTAAACCCCGCCGTCTACACTCTGACATGCATCTGACTTGTCCATTGGAGTCTTCCTGTTCTTCCCAAAATTTACTTGTTTTTTTTTTGTATCAATTCATAAGCTTGCTATGTTATTCCTTTGACTTAATTGCTAAAAAATATTCCCACTTAATAGCATCATTTCTTATCAGCACTTCCTTTTTTAATGAGAAGGAAATACAATTTCTGATTTGATATATTAGGTACACGTTGTTGATTTGTTTTGATCTGTTATTTAATAGATACACGTTCTGGGAGTTCCAATTCTGTTTTTGAGTTGAATTGAGTCCCAAGCTCAATCAGCACCAAATACTTGTCTCAGACAAAAACAAAGTCACCAACTTGAAACTTGATCCTCAATAATTATACAAGAAACAATGCCCAATTGATCACGATCAAGTGGTGCTGCTCTTTTTTTTTTTTCCGAAGTCACATGCCAAAGAACAGTCTCTTCTCCATTCAACTTTTCACTCAATAAGACCAACTCTTATCAAGCTTCAGGTACCTTATTTTGTCAACTTTTCTTTTTTTTTTTATTTGTGTGATTCAAATTTTAATGGAAATTACTTATCGTTATTATTGTTTTGCAAGTTTCTCTTTTGATATGTAATTTGTGAACACAAGATCATTTGGGCATTTTGTAATTAATTGGGTTTGTTTAATGTTGAAGAATAATTTAATGATGACTATGTTCTTTTTTTTAAAAAAAATAATTAGTCTCCTCATTTTAATAACTAATTTAATCATATAATTTAAGATTTTTATGATTTGTAAAAATTACTTTTTACCTTCTCATTAGCAAGAAAAGCTTCAAAATTAGCATCCCAAATTTTAACATTAGCCTAAGCCTAGCTAGCTACCAAATGGACCGATTATAATAATGTCATTTCCATATATATATATATATATATATATATATATATATATATATATATATATATATATATGAATTTTTTACTTACATATACTCTAGGTCATAATAGTACTTAAAAAAAGTTGTGAGCAATGACGTCTGTGCTTCCCAATCAGCCAACTGTTGCTTCAGTTCAACAAGCTCGCCTTTAAGACGTGTGACTTCTTGTTTAAGTGATTGAAGCTGGTTATTTGAGGTTGTATATGCATCTTCTGCCTCAATATTGAGGCGAGAAACATTATCAAACTGATTTTTCTCGCTGTCATGCAGTTTAATTAGTTCTTGAGAGGAAGGGCCTTCGTGGATAGAACCCTTGATTGAAGTAAGCATTGATACATTGTGAATGTATTTCTTCACACCCTCAACAAAAGGACAACATTCAATTGATAGCTAGGTGTCCCATGAAATGGTGTTTAGGTTTTGCTTTAGTCCTTTAAAAAAAATTTTCACTTAGAGCTCTAATTGTAGTGGAAAGAGAATATACTAATGTGACATCATAATGCATTGAGAGTATAGATAAATTAACTTAGGGACTGTATATTACTTTGAATTTGATATTGAATGAAATGCAAGGACATCTTGTATTGTAATAATAAGAAAATTATAGATTAATTTGAGAAACAAAAAAAAATTCGACGAAAATATCTTCTATTGTAATTATAAAAAATTAATGTTTCAAATTTATTATTTTTTAATAAATTTAGAAATTCAAAACTGATATATATTATTTTATTATTGTTCCGCCCACCACTAAATATCATAACTACTATATAAGCAACTATTTAATTTGTTTCAAAGTAGTCTTGAAGTGTCATTATTGCGATTAAAATTTAATTTTTATTTGATGAATTTTATTTTTTTCTTCTTATTCTCTCAAATTGTTGACTTGTTTTGTTTCAAAGTCAAATTATAGGGTTTTAACCTCCCCTCAAAAATCGATAATAAGTTGTTGTTCGAGTTGTGTTTTTCGGCTCTCTTCTCTCTTCGTCTGTTCTACATTCAATTTAGTGTCAAAATTAAGGTATGTATTCATCTATTTCTTGTCTTCATTGATTATTTGATTTTTTTTTTTGTGATGCTATTGTGACTAGTTTATCTATTCACCTTTTGATACATAGCTGTATGCATGAAATTTACATTTTACCTGTGTGCTACATGGACTGAAAATTAAACTACAACACTGTATCAATGGCAAATTTATTGGTTATAATTTGAGGTGTTGCTATCAGGTTATGTATGTTTGATCTGATTTAAAAATCAGGTTACACTATATATCTTGATTTAAAAATTAGGTTATAATTTGTTAAAGGTTCAACATTGAACATTTCAAGCTTTGTTATTTCAAGCTTATTAGATTATACTTTTGTAATCAGGTTATAATTTTTTCACATATATGTTATATATTAATTATTTAATAAGGTTGCAATGAAAACTTTTTCTCCATTTATTTTTTCTATAGCTGGGAAATTTTAGTGTTGGATTCTTGAATAAGTGTAGGCATAAAGATAGGACTACTTATAGACATTAGAGAAAATGAGACCAAATCGACAGTGGATTGATTATCGAATGAAAGATGGTTATTTGACTATAGAGTTCGAAGTTGGCATTGAGGGATTTATTAATTTTGCACTGAGTCATCCAGAATTAACGGACCAGAATAGGATTAGGTGTCCATGCGATCATCATAAGTGTCAGAATCAAAATTTTCAAGAGGTGGAGACTGTGAGATATCATTTAGCAAAATATGGATTTGTCCGTGGCTATTATACTTGGTATCTACATGGTGAACCTATCGAGGAAGCTACTAGGGAACTCAATGTCAATTTAAATGAAGTCATAGACGTAAGATTGGTCGATCCTCAACCATACAATCCTTATCATACAATGCTAATGGATGTTGTCCGCCCTTCTTTTAATCCTAATGATATTGAAGAGGAACCGAACCAACAACTGCAAAGTTATTTGAAATGCTTAAAACAGTTTACTAGGAGATTTGGCCTAGCAATAGATATCATTCAAAGTTATCTACTGTTGCGAGATTGTTGAACATTAAATATGAACACCATGTATCTGAACGTGCTTATGATGATATTTGTCAATTGATGTCAAAGTTACTACCACCGGATCATGTGATCATTGATAGCTTCTATAACACAAATAAATTAGTTCAGGGTTAGGGTCTACTGGTAGAAAAGATTCATTGTTGCAATAATGGTTGCATGATATATTGGGGTGAAAATAGTGAACTAGCAAGTTGTAAGTTTTGTAACCATCCTCATTTCAGGAGACCAAGACATGAATCTCATAAGCAGAAAATAAATGTTTCTTATAAGAAAATGTACTACTTTCTATTGACTCCTCGATTGCAGAGATTGTATGCATCTAATGCCACAGGATGAGCAAATGTCTGAAGATGGTGTAATGCGTCATTGTTCAGACTCTGAAGCTTGGAAACATTTCAATCAAATTCATCCTGATTTTGCATGTAAAAGTCAAAATGTTCGACTTGGACTTTGCACTGATGGCTTTAATACATTTGGTCAATTTGGACAACAATATTTTTTATGGCCGGTTATATTAACGCCATACAATTTGCCCACATAGATGTGCATGAAAGATGAATACATGTTTTTATCTATAATTGTGCCAGGGCAAAAAAATCCAAAGGGGAAGTTGGATGTTTTCTTACAACCTTTAATTGTAGAGTTGAACATTTTATGGGAGGTGGGTGTATGTACATATGACATCTCTAGGAAGCAGAATTTTCAAATGAAGGCTGCTCTAATGTGGACAATTAGTGATTTTCCCGCGTACTCAATATTGTCAGGATAGAGTACTGTAGGGAAGCTAGCTTGTCCGTATTGTATGGAAGATTCTAATGCATTTACATTGAGTAAAAAGGGCAAGACATCGTGGTTTGACAATTATTGTAAGTTCTTACCATGACATCATTAATTTCAAAGGAATAAAAATTCTTTCTTGAAGGGTAAAATGATGGGAAAAGTTGCACCACATGTCCGATCAGGGTCAGAGATATTAGAGCAAATCGAGCAATTAGGGTTGAAGAAAGTGACAGAAACTGATGCTAAGTCAACTAATGCTCGTATTTTCAAGAGTTGTGAATGTGGATGGAAGAAAAGAAGCATCTTTTGGGATTTTCCTTATTGGAGCATAAACCTTATTCAACATAATCTAGATGTCATGCATATTAAAAAAAATGTCTTTGATAATGTCTTCAATATTGTTATGAATGTTGAAGGAAAAACAAAAGACTCGACGAGTAGAGTTGTACCAAAATGAGACCATAGGTAAATATCCAAAAGCAACTTATACTTTGGATAAGCCTAGGAAAAAAAAATTGTACGAATGTTTGAAAGAACTTCGATTTCCCGATGGGTATGCCTCGAAAATGGCAAGATGTGTTGATATGAATAAGCTCAAATTATTTGGCATGAAAAGCCATGATTACCATGTGTTTATACAAAGGCTAATTCCAATAGCTTTTCATGAAATGTTGCCAGAGAATGTGTAGTCACATTTGACAAAGCTTAGTAATTTTTTTAAAGATCTGACATCTATAGTTATAACAGAGGAAGACATGAGGCGACTTGAAGATGAAATACCTATTATTATATGTAGGCTTGAGCGTATATTACCTCCAAGTTTTTTTAATTGTATGGAGCATCTTCCAATTCATTTGCCTTATGAAGCAATGATAACAGGTCTAGTTCAATACTGATGGATATATCCACTTAAGAGGTTAGTACTAATAATTACTGAAAGTTACATTTTGTTATGTCAATCAAAATTAAAATGACATTATATTTTAAAAGTATTGACAAAGATTATTTTTAGGTACCTTCGAAGGTTGAAAAATAATGTGCGCAATAAAGCAAAAGTTGAAGGTTTAATATGCAATGCATATTTGGTTGAGGAAAAATATTCATTTTGTGCTCATTATTTTGAGCCATATGTCAATATGAGACATAGAAAAGTGCCACAAAATATGCACGGTGATAGAGATGAAACTCAAGAACCTGAGGGGATGCTTTCCATTTTTAAACATGCGAGTAGATCATTTGGTAAGGAAAAATTTTGATATCTTACTCCGAAAGAATATCATGCAACCCACACATATATTTTATTGAATTATGAAGAAGTAAAGCTCTATATTGAGTAAGTATTTGAATTTCTTTCATAAATGATTGAAAACTAATTTATCTATGTATAAATATTATGTACTTGCTTAAACTTATGATAATTTTCTGTAGATTATATGTGGCCGGATTAAGAGAAGATCAACCATGTGTTGAAGAAGCTAAAGTTGATGCTAAACTTGAAAGAGAATTTGCATCTTGGTTTGAGGCATATGTGAGTAATATAAATTCAACTATATATATATATATATATATATATATATATATATATATTAATGGATTGAATTAGTATATTCTTATAACTTTCAATTTATCTATAGACTCATGATCTGAGATCGAATATCTCCAACCAATTCATAAAGGACCTTGCAAAAGGACCTTTACGGGGTGTTAGGGCATTTCCTAGATATTATGTGAATGGATATAAGTTTCATACTTTGGGTTATGGATCAAATAAAACAACCATGAATAGTGGAGTGTGTATAAAGGGTTCTAATTTTAGTGCAATAGGATTGGACTTTTATGGTCAACTAATGGAGGTTTTACAGTTGGAATACCCTGCATTACCATTAAAGAGAGTCGTATTATTCAATTGTCAGTGGTTTGATCCGACACCAAATATAGGTACAAGAAATCACCCTCATTATAAGCTTGTTGATGTGAACCACACGAGAAGATTCAATAGATATGAACCATTTATTCTCGCAGAGTAAGCAATGCAGGTGTATTATGCACCTTATCCTAGCACCAGGAAAAACATGTTTTATTGGTGGGATGTTTACAAGATAAAAGCTAAGGGTGTCGTGGAAGTGGCCGAGACATCTACAACTTTGCTATCAAGTGCAGGAGCATTTCAAGAGGATGTCATAGAAAACCATTATATTAATATTGAAGTAGACAAAGAACCTCAATCATTAGTTGACCAAAGTTGTCCTTTTGTAGAGATTGATAATATAGAACTTGAAGAAAATGAGGAGGTGGAACTAGAAAGAGAGTTAGATGAAGAATATGAAGAATTAGATGATGATGATTATAATGTGACCTTCAATGAAGATTAAACTTTGGAAATTATTGTGACCTTATGAATATATTTATAATACTTTTTTCAAGTAGATGTATTTTTTCTTGTATATATGGGTACTGTAGTAGGTATATTCATTATAAATGTGTTGTTTTGTAATATGCTCATTGAAGGTATAAGAGGGGGGCATTTAGGAAGTTGGAGAGCTAATTCAGCAGGTCGAGGGGCACCTGAGCCATTTGTACCACCTGTCCTACCTACAATCACTGCCCCACTAGCTATAGGTTCGACACCTACATTGAATATGGAGGACTTACCACCAGTTGTCCTACATATTGATATGGAGTCTTCTACTGCATCAGCACTAGCCGAGTCATCACAAACATGTGGTAGCACACGAAGAAAAAATATAGCAACAGTTGATAGGGATACCACATATGCTTAAATTGTTTATTATGCCACTTAGTTTGATTGTTTGGCTGCTTATAATATGATTTATTTTTATACAGCTTTAACATTTATTATTCTTTTGCAATTTTTGGAATGGATTTCTTCCTAGTGCTTCAACTGACATTACTAAGATTTTCAAAGAGAGACTAGAAAATGAGGGTGCAACATGAAAGTTGGTGCCTGTTCACACTAAAGAGTTCTATTGGGAGGAATTTAAGGTATTTCATATGTACATGTTCTCTTGCTAAAATGCTTTATTGATTATATTAATGGGAAAAGGTGCATATTTGTCTTACATATAGAATTGTATGGACCTAGCAAGTCTTTTTATTTTATTTTTTTGCTTTGTGACTTGTTTAGTGGATCGATTTTAATTTTACAAAAATAACTTGAGTTGTTACCATTGCAGACTTTTAAAGATTCTTTTAATGTATATATGTGAACTAAATGTTATTTAAGTTTTTGAGGAAGCTAGACATTTTTTCGTGTTTTTTACAGCCTCTGTTATGTTGGTGCTGCTGTAACAATGAAACTTTTATTTTTTCTAATAAGTGAGGCTGCTTGTAGTTCCCTGATTGCATATGTTGTTGCAGTTTAAATGCTGCATGTTGGCAAAATAAAAATGCTGCTTGTACTTAACTTCGTTATCCATAATTTTATTTATTTTTGTTCTTTAATGTTAGTTGCTTGGGATTTGTTGGTTATTATTAGGTAAATTTAGTAAGAAATCTTACATTAATATGGGTAATAATTTAGATTAGAACATTTCAAAAGGATTGGGTGTATATTGTTTCAATGAACTATTTTAAATGCTGCTTGTGGATCCAAAAAAATGCTGCTTGTAGATCCATAAAAATGTTGTTTGTAAATCCATAAAAATGCTGCTTGCACTCAACAAATATAGCTTTTTGACAATGGTATATGGGTCTTATTTATATATGTGTGTATGTGTCCATCCAATTATCATGGGATAAATGGAGACAAAATTTTGATGGAACGTTTAATCTTATTTCTATGTTGTTGTTGCTTATTCAATATGCCTTTTTTAGCTTGCTCTGCAACCAGCCTTTCATTTCTGAAACCTCATCTTTTTATGGGCATTTAAAACTTAATTTTTTTTTTGTTTTGGTTTCTAGTAGCTAAGTTGAACATAATTCAATATAAGTTCAGTTCTGTACAACTATCAATCCATTCCCATGGTGAAGTAGTTAAAATTAGACATATAAAACCAAGTCGAGCAGAAAGGCAAAAACATGGGTTAGCAAATGGGCCTTGGGGGAAGGAACACCGAATATGCAAAACTACCTACTTTTTTAAAAAGCTTTCTTTTGGGTACTTGAATTTGAGCTAAAATATGTATACCTTTAAGACAACATAACCCATTCTTTAACGTGAATGAATAGTCCATTTTCATTTGATAAAATATTACTGAAGCAGCCAATAGGTGGTCTAGTAGTCAATTGATAAAATATTGGGTAGCCAATAGGTGGTCTAGCTAATACATGGATATAAAATGGTCAACTATTTATAGATAGGAGCAAAAAGACACATTTCTTTATAAGAAAAACTTGAATGCTCTACGGAGCAGAACTTGTGTTGTGCATAATAAGATCGAAAAAGTGTTAAAAAGAGATTCTATAGATGTTTGGTATGATGATGTAGTACCTTATTTGGATTAAACTACTTATTAATTATTTTTTCAAACTGGTTACATCAACTTATTCATATTGCTTCCATTTTTTTATTCTTCTCTCCCTTTAAAAGTTATGAGTTATGATGATGTTGTTGCCTAGAAAGGAATAATATTGGATTATTTTTTTATCCATTGATCCCAGATTCAAGAGAAAACGATTTTAATACCAATACGAGTAAACTACATTTTCAGCCTCTGTTCAATTTTATTGTTGCATACATCGTTAAATAATTTTATTGGTCCATTAATTTATATATATGGGTCTTATTTATGTAGTGCACCCAACAACACTACATCTCTACATTATCCATCTTTTCTATTTTAATAAGGAGTTAGCAAAGGCTATAGTGTGTTGCAAAGAAGAAGAAAAGATGGTTTAAGTTTGAAAACTTTTTAATACTGTATTATTTCAAAATCACATCATGCTACTAGTTTTGTTTTGGTTATTTATGCATTATTATTTGTTGAAATATTTTTTTTTTTGTAGAAAAAATGTAACTGGAATGATTCAAATGATGCATTAATAAAGAGAACGCGACATAAGGTGGCAGGAAAATGATATGGGGATTGGTTGTACAAGATGTGAACCAAAGGGAAAAAGGAAGAGAATATACCAAAAGATGTATGGGAAAGCTGACAGCAATATTGGAATACACTTGAATATCAAAAGAAACGTGAACAAGCTGCTGAAAATTGCCGTACAGAAAAAGGAGGACCAGGCGCCGATCTTTCCACATATACAGGTGGCTCTAAATCGACAATTCAACATTAAATTGCTTTGGTAAGAATTTTAAGAATGTATTTTTTTAACAACTTTCCTCATAATTTTGTTCAAACTAATTAATTTGATAATTAAATTTTTTAGAAAAAGGAATTGAAACGCCCCCCCATACCATTTGAAGTGTTCAAGAAGATGCAAAAAAAAAAATGGTACTTTCATTGACAAAAGATCTAAGAAAATCAATGTAAGATTTTTAATTTTTCTTTATTAAATAAGTCAACAATTATTGTTAAATAATTATTAATTTTTTAATGAATTAAATATAGGATGTTGTGGAAACCATGGTTGCCTCTGCTTCTCACTCTGAGGAGGCGTCTACAAAGCCTGTGGAGGTAAACATGAGCCAGTTATATCTACAAGCGGTTGGAGGTGAGAAAAAGAGGCGAGTGTATGGCCTTGGCTCTCAGGCGTTCGTGTTTTAGCCCGAGACTTTCAGCAGTTCCTCTACCACTTCACGCTATGATTTTACATCTAATGGACGTTTCACACAACGTGTGGATGAAGTGGTGGGGCAGAGGGTGGAATTACGAGTTCAAGAAATTCAACACAAAATGGATGAAGATGTGAAATTGTTTAAAGAGCAATTACAACAGCAATTTCAAGAAAAGATGGATGAGTTTCTACGTATGTTTAACGTACAGTCTCAATCCAATCCCCAACCTCCAGCTTCTACACCCGATAGATCCATCTACAAGTCGTGATCATATTCCTTAGATTATGTAGATAAATTTATTATATGAAATAGTTTTTTTTTAGACTATCATCTGAACTAGTTATTGCGTTAAGATTTTTTTAATTGTTGCTAAACTAATTAATGTAAGTCATTTGTATTGTTTTTATTTTGAACATTGTATTAGGATAATTAATATTTATTTTTCCAATAAATGTGTACTTTTATTATCCTAGTAACTTTTGTGTAATTCAATAATATATTCCAGTAAATTTCTAATAATTAAAATAATTTTTAATATTGGAACATTGAATATTAGCAATGAAATTTTAAATTTAGCGATGAAAAATTTCGACGTTAAAATGAAATTCGAAAATGGAAACCAATTAAAATAGCGACAGAAAGCCACAATCAGTCGTTTAAATAGCGACGGAAAGCCACAATCCATCGCTAAATTTAGCGACTGAAAGTCACGATTCGTTGCTAAAATTAGTGACAGAAAGTCACTATCTGTCGCTAATTTAGCGACGGACTGAAATTTTCATCGCTAAAATTTAGTGAGAAGCGTTTCACCTAGTAAAATTTTTTCTGTCGCTAACCAATTTAGTGATGAATTTTTTTTATTTAGCGACGGATTTTTATCACCATAATCTTGTAGTGTATAATGAAGGGTTGAGATTAAAACAATTAAAATTTAATGGTTATGATTTTGTGATATGGTCTCATGATACACTATATAATGTCCCATGAATGTGAACATTGAAAGTAAACAAGAAGTCACGGATTTTTCGTGAGCATATGGGTAAAAGCTAAAGGAAGAGGAGTACGACTGTCCGAGACGGGGACGGTTGTAGAATTCTAACAAAAACCAAAGCCTCTCACTCCGTACGGTAATTGCAGATTTAGTAATTAAACATATCAAGGGTATTTGAGTAAATTACTATCATTTAAAAAAATTATAACCGTCTCTCAAACAACTTTTAAAAATAAATTTCAAAAGAAAAAATCGCCATGCTTCAACAACTCCAAAAAAAAAAAAAAAAAGGCAGAGAGCCTCAAAAGAACAAAAGACTGACCAGTAGTATAATTACATCTCTTTTCTTGATTTTGGAATATTTATTTTATATATATATATAGAAAAGATGTTTGGGTTCTTCAGAGGAGAGGAACAAAGAATTTTCTTTGGCTGAATTTGCTTTGTCTCCAAGCCAACTTTGTATTCTTTATCTACTACTTCTTCTGCTTCTTTGTTTCCTTGTAAAGAACCCAGTTTTTATTTTTTTTACATTTTTTTGGTGGACATTATATTGAAAGATTTTTGTTTTTAATGCAAGTAATCCTGGACCTTTTTCCTTGGTAAGAGTTAAAGATTTGCGATTTGTCTGTTTCTGTTACTTTTAGTTTAATCAGAGTAAAGTTTGAGTTTTTATTTTTGGTTTTGTACTGTGTCGCTGCTACTGCTTATTGTTATGACAATTATTGTCATTATTTTTGGGTTGGTGGAGTTTACAGATGAAATTATCAGTTGGTGGGTGAGTTTTAAAGATGAATTATTAGTTATTAGTAGTGGTTGGTCATTTTTTGAGATTTATGGTTATTTTCATTAACTGCCCTCTTTATCTCTATTTGTCTCTGTTAGTAGTTAAGGTAGTTGTGATTTGTGAAGAAAGAGAGTAATTATTCACCAGGAACTACTGGTTTTCGCATTTACGTTCGTATGTTACTTTGTACAATTATATGTATATAAAATAATTTAGTCGTTAGAGACTGTAAAAATCCGTGCTTATTTTTTTTTTTCAAAAAAATTGTTCAACATTTTGATTGAGATTGAATTGTTTGTTAGGATTATGATATGATTTAAAGAAGAGAATTTGATTCATAAGTTCTCCTTTTTTTTTTTTGGTTGGAGTAGAATTTTGAATTCCGAATATGGAGGAAAAGCCTTTCCCTGCATGGTCATGGTCTGTTGAGCAGTGTCAGAAAGAGTACAATGTCAGGTTGGATAGGGGTCTGAGTTCATATGAAGTTGAGAAGAGGCGTGGGAGATATGGCTGGAATGAACTCGCCAAAGAGAAGGGTAAGCCTTTATGGCGGCTTGTACTGGAACAGTTTGATGACATGCTTGTGAAAATTCTACTGGTTGCTGCATTTATATCTTTTATTTTAGCTTATTTGCATGGGAATGAATCTGGTGTTGAGTCTGGGTTTGAAGCCTATGTGGAACCATTTGTGATCGTGTTGATCCTAGTCCTTAATGCTATTGTTGGGGTGTGGCAAGAGAGTAATGCTGAAAGGGCACTTGAAGCCCTCAAGGAGATGCAATGTGAATCAAGTAAGGTTCTGAGGGAAGGTTATTGGGTTCCTAATTTACCAGCTAGGGAGCTTGTTCCTGGGGATATAGTGGAATTGCGCGTTGGGGATAAGGTCCCTGCTGATATGAGAGTTGCAGTTTTGAAGACATCAACATTAAGAGTTGAGCAGAGCTCATTGACTGGTGAGGCTATGCCTGTTTTGAAAAGCACTAGTCCAATACTTATCGACGAGTGTGAGTTGCAGGCTAAGGAAAATATGGTATTTGCGGGCACAACTGTTGTGAATGGGAGTTGTGTTTGCCTTGTCATAAGCACTGGAATGAACACTGAAATTGGGAAGATACAGAAGCAAATACATGAGGCTTCATTGGAAGAAAATGATACTCCTTTGAAAAAGAAGCTCGATGAATTTGGGAGTAGGCTTACTACTGCGATTGGGCTTGTTTGTCTTATTGTATGGGTTATCAATCACGACAATTTTCTCTCATGGGATGTCGTGGATGGATGGCCTGCAAATGTCCGATTTTCATTTGAGAAATGCACTTACTATTTCAAGATTGCTGTAGCCCTGGCTGTGGCTGCAATTCCTGAAGGCCTTCCTGCTGTAATCACCACTTGTTTAGCACTTGGTACTAGGAAAATGGCACAAAAGAATGCAATTGTAAGAAAGCTTCCAAGTGTAGAAACCTTGGGATGCACTACTGTGATTTGTTCAGATAAGACTGGGACTTTAACCACAAACCAGATGTCTGTGACAGAGTTCTTCACTTTGGGTGGGAAAACTACTTCATCTAGAATTTTCCATGTTGAAGGAACAACTTATGATCCTAAGGATGGAGGAATCGTTGATTGGACTTGCTACAATATGGATGCTAATTTGCAAGCCATGGCAGAAATATGCGCACTTTGCAATGATGCTGGTATCTTCTGTGATGGGCGTTTGTTCCGAGCAACAGGTTTGCCCACTGAGGCAGCTCTCAAAGTCATGGTTGAAAAGATGGGAGTCCCAGATGTCAAGGCAAGGAATACAATTCGTGACAATGAACTTACTGCAAACTATTTGATTGACTGCAGAACTGTGAAATTAGGTGAAGAAACCTGATATTCTGTGTACAACACAAGCTATGATATTTTGTGACGCTTTTAGTCATATTAACCTTCTTCTTAATGCAGGGAGTTGTGAGTGGTGGACCAAAAGATCAAAAAGGGTTGCTACATTGGAGTTTGATCGCATTAGAAAGTCAATGAGTGTTATAGTTATGGAACCTAACGGGCGCAATCGACTTCTTGTCAAGGTGACCATCAATGTTGATTTCACAACCATTTTAATGAATCTAACCTTGTTTTTCATCCTGAAAAAAGGATAAAGGAAGGAATTGTATTGTTTTGTTCATGCTATTTCATTCCTAGTTCTTAGCATGCCTTGTTGATTGACTTCTGTTCTGGTTTTTGGAGATGAATGTGACTTTTGGGTTCTGCAGGGTGCTGTTGAGAGTATAGTGGAGCGCAGTTCTCATGTGCAACTTGCAGATGGATCTCTTGTTCCCATTGATGAACCGTGTAGGCAACTGTTGCTTTTGAGACTTTTGGAGATGAGCTCTAAAGGACTACGGTGCCTGGGATTGGCATACAAAGATGAACTGGGTGAATTTTCAGACTACTATACTGTTGATCATCCTGCACATAAGAAATTGCTTGATCCAGCTTGCTATGCGTCCATTGAAAGTGATTTGATTTTTGTCGGAGTTGTTGGTCTAAGGGTGAGTGTATGTTGCAAATTCTTGCCTATATCAGTTTACTGAACTGACCATTATACCTGAAAAGACTTCCATTTTAAATAGGATCCTCCACGGGATGAAGTTCACAAAGCAATCGAGGATTGTAGAAATGCCGGCATTCGAGTTATGGTGATAACTGGAGATAATAAGTCCACTGCTGAGGCAATCTGCAAAGAAATCAAGTTATTTTATGGAGATGAAGATGTCAAAGGAAGAAGTTTTACTGGCAAAGAGTTCATGTCTCTTTCCCATTCACATCAAATGGAAATTTTGTTTAAACCCGGAGCTAAGGTTTTCTCTCGTGCTGAGCCCAGACATAAGCAAGAAATAGTACGAATGCTGAAGGAGATGGGTGAAATTGTTGCAATGACTGGAGATGGTGTAAATGATGCGCCTGCTCTTAAACTTGCTGACATTGGAATTTCCATGGGAATAACAGGGACTGAGGTGAGCTAGTGAAATATTGTTGTGAGAGGAACACTATGATTTGTCTGCCTTAGCCTTTGCATGTGTCAATGCTTATGCAAAGCAAAAGGCTGTTTTATTTCTAGTTGTACTTACTGGATAAGAAGTTCATGGAAATCTCATGAACTTCCAATTGCAGATGATGATTGGTCCATGATTTGGAATTCCCCATTTCTGAGTGGAGCTAAAAAGCTTTATAACCTTGAAACTAAGGTTAAATTTTTCCAGAACTCACAGCACTACATTAATTGTTTGCAGGTGGCCAAAGAAGCTTCAGATATGGTTTTGGCAGACGATAACTTTAGTACCATTGTTTCAGCGGTTGCTGAGGGTCGCTCTATTTACAACAACATGAAAGCTTTTATCAGGTACATGATTCATCTCTTTGTTAGTTGTCTTTTCCTTTTGAGTAGTGGTTGTTAAATGTTAACAGAGCATATTTTGTATTCCTCAATCTGCAGGTACATGATATCATCTAATGTTGGAGAGGTGATATCCATTTTCTTAACTGCTTTGCTGGGTTTACCAGAGTGTATGATACCTGTGCAGCTTTTATGGGTGAATTTTGTTACGGATGGCCCACCTGCAACAGCCCTCGGATTTAACCCTGCTGATGTTGACATAATGCAGAAACCACCTCGCAAAAGCAACGAAGCCCTTATAAATTATTGGGTCCTCTTCCGTTATTTGGTATCTTATCATCAGTGCTCTTGACTCCAGATCAAATCATATGAAAACATCACTCTGTCATTTTATATCTCACATTACATTTTGTGCAATGCAGGTTATTGGTTCTTATGTAGGCATTGCAACAGTTGGGGTATTTGTCTTATGGTACACTCAGGCTTCTTTTCTGGGTATCAATCTTGTAAGTGATGGGCATACACTCATCCAACTGTCTCAGCTTCGTAGTTGGGGGGAGTGTTCCACATGGTCAAATTTCACAGTAACTCCATATTCGATTAGTGGAGGACGCATGATTACCTTTTCAGACCCTTGTGACTATTTCTCTGTTGGCAAAGTAAAAGCAATGACTCTTTCCCTCTCTGTACTGGTAGCAATCGAGATGTTCAATTCCCTGAATGCACTTTCTGAAGACAACAGCTTGGTTACAATGCCACCTTGGACGAATCCATGGCTTTTAGTTGCCATGTCAGTGTCATTCGGACTCCATTGTCTCATACTCTATTTTCCATTCCTGGCTGATGTGTTCGGCGTTGTTCCATTGGGCCTGAATGAGTGGCTTCTAGTCATCTTGGTTTCAGTTCCTGTGATTCTAATTGACGAGGTTCTTAAATATGTTGGAAGGGGTCGAAGATGCAGTGCAAAGGAGAAGATGGCTTAAACTGATTTTGAAATACGTTACATGGTTGAAGGAGAGATTGCAAAATATTGGAGGTCTGGAGAAGAGACTGTAAAATGTTTGGTTGAAGATTCTTGAAATTTTTTTAAACAAAATGTAATAATTTAAAACCAAAAATTGCTTATTAAGTGAACAATGAAAAGTTAAAGAATCTGAGAGCTTGATAGAAATTACAACTATCAATTGGTAGCAATTATACACTCCATTTATGGACCTAATGCTATGCTAAGCAAGATAAATTGTGCTACAAGCATTGTCCTTTCTTAGGACTGCTTTTTTTTAACACGATACGGGTCTCGGTATCATGCGGATGGTAGTTATTATTCAAATTATTTTTTATGAGCCATCACTATGAACAGGACTCACATGTATAGCAAAGAGAAAAATTCCATGACTGCGCAATACCGTGCCATTTTGAAGCATGCGTGTTGAATTATGCAAGTTGCAGTGCATTTATCTCATTGATTATAGAGCCAATAAAACAAGCAGACCCCGACAGTTTATGATTTTTAAAGAGCAATGAAGATAAATAATAATAATAATAAAAAATCTACTCCCTTACGCATAGTTCTTCCAGTTCACATTCAAAATCATCTAAAGCCCGTTGTTTCATCTTAGTTGAAATTTCATTCAACAATGTGTATATTTCATCAGATTTTGGGTGTGAAACATCTTCCACAATAAATTTTTGAATTTCTCCTCCGCCTTCTATAAAACTATACCCTGCTGCCTTTGTAATTTGGCCACCCTTCATCAGCTGCCTAAGCTTTGCAACCCCATCCCATCGGCCTGCTGATGCGTATATATTCGAAAGAATTACATAGTTTCCTGGATTCCATGGCTCTAGTTTAAAGAGAGACTCGGCTGCTATTTCTGCAAACTCAACATTTTTATAGAAACTGCAAGCACCAAGAAGCGTTCCCCAAATTACAGAATCTGGCTTCATTGGCATACTATTTATGAGACTATAAGCTTCTTGTAGTTCTCCGGCACGTCCTAGAAGGTCAACCATGCATCCATAGTGCTCCAATTTGGGAGCAACCTTGAATTTTGTTTCCATTGATTGAAAAAGTTGCCGGCCTTTCACAAGCATGCCACCATGAGTACAAGCCAAGAGAAGTCCAATAAATGTGACATCGTCAGGAGCAGTTCTTTCTCGCTGTATTATCATTCCCACGATACAAAAATAGCTTGTAAGAGCACAAAAATTTGCTTCCACAATAAAATTCCAATATCCACTGTAAAAAGAAGGATAACAAAACTTACCAGCATTTGGGTATAAAGATGAAGGGCATCATTGCTTCTCCCATGGATAGCCAAACCCATGATCATGGAGTTCCAGGAGCACAAGTTTCTTCTCTTGCCAATATTCTTATCAAACACTTGCCTCGCTGCTTCAATTTTGCCACACCTTGCATACATTTCCAATAAAGCATTACTCACATACAAATTCTTCAATAGTCCATTTTCTCTTGCATATGTTTTAATCCTCTCACCAACTTCTAATGCTCCTAGGTTTGCACAAGCTGGAAGTACACTAGCAATAGTCACTTCATTTGGTCTTAAACCTTTCTCCTTCTCCATCTTGAGAAACATTTCTAATGCCCTAGCATACTGTCCATTTTGCGAGTACCCGGATACCATCGCTGTCCATGAAACCACATTCCTATTAGGCATTAGTGTAAACATTTTTAATGCCCCCTCCATATCCCCACTCCTGGCGTAACCTGCAATTAAGGCATTCCAAGTGGGTATATCTCTAACAGCTATCTCATCAAACACTTGGTGTGCAAGCACTAACATGCCCAATTTAGCGTACATATCAACCAAAGCAGTCAAGGCAAACACATCAAATTCAAAACCCGATTTTACAAAATGGGTGTGAAACATTCGGCCATGGAGGGGGGAGGAAAAGGAGGCACAAGCCGCAAAGAGGAATGTGAAAGTGTGTTGGTTGGGTGTGCAGTTTCTGAAGCGCATACGCGAGTAGAGAGAGAGGCATTGGTAGAATTGGTTTTGAGAGGAATAAGCTTTAATAAGCTTGTTGTACAGAAAGACATTTGGCCTGGGAATAAGTTCGAACAGGTTCTGTGCATAAGGGATGTCTGGAAGTTGGAGGAGCTTTTCAATGAGAGTTTTGTTGTAGTCCATGCCATTTCGAAGAGTGAAGGCGTGGATTTGCTTCAATTGGTTCATGTCAGATTATGGGCATTTGGCATGGATCCACTGCTAGTATCATCATGACAATGGACCCATCTGCCTTCCATCTAAATCGACAGTTGCCTTCGCGTTAAATTAATTTACCAATCTATGGGAAACTTTCAACCGGTCGTGGTGGGCGGACGACATGTCGGATGTTTTCCCAACAACACACCGACAAAGTCTTCTAAATGCCAGCCCGTGTAGGATGGGATCCCGTCACAGGGCATAGCCAAGAGGGGGTACGAATCCCCTCGTCTAAACGGCTGTCGCAGTCTAATAATAATAATGATGAAAAAGGCAAGTTGACAAATGAAATGGAATAATGAAAAAGAAATTAAATAGAAGGTGAGAAATTGGACAACAGTTACTAAAAGACCAGATCGGAAAATCCTAGAATCCAATGACAGCTATTATACAACTGCTCAAAAATTCCAATACAAAAGTGCCAAATTCAAAAGTTTTGACTCTGCTAATTTAACAGAAACTATGGTCAAATATGAAGAATTTTTTATATAAAAAAAATGAATAGAGTGTGACGAACTAAGTCTGATATCGGTGATTTAGTCTGACTTTTCCTCCCCTATCCCTATACAAAACAATTTATGTGGCATTTAAAAATATTAGCCACCCATTTCTACAACAACAGGAGATACAGAAATATACTTGGAATCTGAGGGCTCAGCAGCTTAACTGTTTCTAGCAGAACAGGCAGCATTCTCCCCACTGCAGCTTCACCCTATGTTTTGAATGTTCCGTTCCGTACCCTGTCAGAGGATACCTATCATTCTGCGCCTGCTTGAAAGATTACCGCACATTAAGCCAATGCTCTCCTGGCCTGAACTGCTACATGTTACCAAATCAATATGACCACGTGCTTGAACCCATACCAGCTTTCCGCCCTCTGACTCTCCTTTGCTCATCACTGATTATATGCAGCAAACCTTTGCCATTGTATTTTTTTCAGAAGTATGAAGACTGGTCATGAAGGACATTCAAGTGAGCAAGTATTCTGGCGGATAGAGATTTCATGCTTCCGTTGCCTCTCTGTGTTAAATCAACTAAAGGCATCTGAGCAGAGGACCCATACTTCTGTTTAAACTCTGGCAATCGGAATATCCGTTCTAAAGCATTTAAAGCCTTCTCCTGCAACATGGGGGAGGAAGAACAAAGAAATTTTATAATTGATGGGATTGCGTTTACTTCTGCAAGAATCCTGCTGCCACTTTGAAGTCTTTCAGCTTCAATTAAGGTTAATAGTGCATCTAAAGAAGCCTCACAGGCCCCAGGATCACTATCTTCAAGAGCCCTCACAAGTGGTATTATTGCATCAGCTTCCACAAGGCAAAATGATGATTGAACAGCACATATTCCCCCATGAATCCTGCAGCCAGTTTCCGGTGGAGCAGAGAAACACCAAAACCCTTTATGTTTTGATATTGGTCGACTCAGCCTCAGTGAACTCTTTGAAAACTGAGTAAGAGAAACAGCAGCATATTTCTTTGTCAAGGTAGTCCCAGCATCTAGCAGCTGTACTAACATAGGAATAATCCCAGCTTCTGCTGCTTGTTTTTGCCATTCCAACTTTGTTGGAACAGTGAAACGGCATATGGCTCCAACAGCATTTTCAACTAACTGATTATTCTGGTAATCACTTTGCTTGCTGTTTGGAAGAAATTTGACAATGGCTGGAAGCGCCCCTGCATCCAGAAGTGATTGGGTAATCTCAGGATTTTTTGGGAGGTTACCAATAATGCCCATTGCTGAAGCAATCTCTTCCTTGTCATTAGAAGATTGGATGATCCTGAGCAAGGCGTTGAGGCATTTCTGATCCACATGCTCCAGGATGGTGGCTTCATCACCATCTTCTACCAAGCCGCAAAACAGCTTTATGGCATTTCCACGTACATTTTGATTATCATGCTCACATAACTGTGCCAACATTTGCACAGCTGAATACTGTTTATGATTTAACAAGTCAGTGTTCACGCAATGATATCCTTCAACAAGTGGTTGTAAAGAAAACTTAAACAAGAAAAAACAGGCTGTGTTGGAATGAAGATAACTAATTACAAAAGCGGCTGATAACAAGGAAATTAACCAAGCTACAAAGCATATGGAACTCCCTTCCCCCACAGATTACTACAAAGAATATGCAGAATAGATGAGAACCTAGAAGTAACCCACCATGTAATTACAGTGGCCAACTGCTTGGGAATGGTCCAAGCTCATAGAATATGATGACCTTATGTTGGCTTTATTATGCAACATTCTAGATGTATTAATGTAGCTTATGCAAAGTGATTTTTATCAATGGCAATTGACACAGGCAGCAATTTCTTCCCATAGCTGGAGAACACACACATGTATGCACAACTTGTTATATACCTCAATCAATTTTGTCTTGATATTTGAAGCTGAGGGGGATTGACACAACGCATAAAAGATACGGAGAATGTTTTGTTGCACACCAGGTCCTGTCAAGCTTATCAAAGAGAAAAGCATCAAAGTATCTTCGTCAGACTCTAACAATGAAATTGTTGATGGGCTGGATTCTTGAGATACTGTTGATTCGGCCAGGTGCATGATTGTGGCAGCCACCTGTTCCCGCAAACCTGAAGACAGTGAGATGTGCCCGAAAAGAAGGTCAAGTAATGGACGCACTGCACCTTCTCTAATCATCTGCAGGCCATTTGCGGGTAAACTTGAGATATTCCGAAGAGCCGTGATGGCAACATTTTTCATCCCGGCATCACCATGTGAGAGCAGGTGAAGTAGTGGACCCAGCACGCCTCCTTCAAATAAAGATGCTTTATTGTGGTCTGTCAACTCCATGTCTGCTAAAGCTGATGCCATGATCATCTGCACATCTTTTGGTCCTGCAAAAAGCAAAGGACAAGTGCTTTTTGAAATATGCTTCACCATTACAGTTCTAAAATGTATAAAATAAACAGAATTACAATTAGAAGTAGTTGGTTTAGGGACTTCTATCATGTAATATCACATCCAGCAAGTAAAATATTTCTACGAGACCGAGTCATTAATTGTTACACTAATAAAACACATTAGCACTTTAGAAGAGTGCATATGCCTCTCCATAAGTAACACTAGCATATCTAAACTTGAATATTTCAACAATTAACCGCTGCTTTTTCTTTTTAACTTAAATCTGAACCTATTTAAGAAAGATTTACATCATCTCACCCCACAGGGCAACGGAAAAGGAGCCAAGCAACTAGTCTTGACAAATTAAAGAAAAAATTCATCAAATAGGTTATCACATGCAAGAAATTTACCTGTAGATAGACGCTGCAGCAAATGTTTGAAATTGTTGGCCTTTGCCATCAGTATGATGTTCTGATCTGAGAATGAGAGATTCTCCAACAGCTCTTGTGCATCTGTAGCAGCTTGGCTGTCATCACTGCTTGACATAGTAACCAGCAGGAGAATGCAACCCTGAACCTTTCCAATACATTCCCTTGCCAGAGTGCATTTTGATAATTCTAACAATAATGCTACTGCTAACTTCCTCTCCCCAATTCGACGCCCAAGAGACTTAACAATATATTCAATTGCATTGTCAACATTTGCAACTCTTTCCTGCAACAGATGGAAGAAAATAAATTAACAATGAACCATTAGCATCTGCAGATTATCTCAAGAATGCAAAAGGCTACTCAACAATAATGGTTTTTGAGAGACAATAGGATGGGTAACTATTAGACTGAAGCTCAGATTTTTTTTTCTTCTTAAATAGCATAGGAGTAAATTGTAGAAACAACCATGCAGATAATTTGTTTTTACTGATATTCTTGATTACTAATTAAGAAACCTCTATCAACATTCAACAAGAAAAAAGAGTGAATTCTTTTTGTCAATGAAAAAGGAGGCAAGCCAGCAAGGTATGATAAGTAAAATGAATTTCATGTTCTTTTCCAGAATTTAGTTCAACAAAAGAAAGTAACAGATATTTACTTTGCCGCTCAATATTTCATCAAAACACATCAACTCAGCAACTATATTTGACAGAATTAAAAAGAAAAAGAAATAAAGCAACTCCACTCACGTACACATAGATTCAATGAAGGAAATTAAGGTTCACTAACAGTTATAGTCAACACTTGTACTCTTTGCATAAGTGTTTGGGCACAATTTAACCAGTAAAGCCATAAGAAAACATATTTTGGATACCTGAGTTTTACTCTTTGACGAGCAAAATGCAGCTATATTTCGTAATATTTGGAAGAAAAGCAAAGGAAAAAGAACCATTTCATCATGATTCTGTGCCCTTTAGCTTGCATCGCCAAAAAAAAAAAAAAAAAAAAAAGACAATAGGGAGGTACTACTGAACTGATAGTAATAAAAATAAGTACCTTAGCATCATCATTATCTTTAGCCAGAATGCAGAGTATCACCAGAGCATGATTCCTGATATCACGATTTTTTGCGCCAAGAAGTTGGATTATAATTGGTATATAATTTTCCAGTAGCACCCATTCCCGATGCTGGTCTCTTTGTTCACAGAGATCCTCCAACTGTTCCAGGCAATGCAGCACCTCTTCCTCTTCTTCGGACATAAGTTTCGATTTCATGGAAGCAATAGTAATCATTGTATTCCTATCCTTCCATTCTTCTATTGATTGCCTCAAAGTTTTATTAGGCCGTAGAATTGACGTGTCCAGAAGAGTCATGGTCAGGGGACACATATTGTTCCCATCTGCAAACCATTTTTCTATTGCATTTCGCTCAAATGTTTGTCCTGAAGATGTCTCCACAGGGTCCACCATAACATCCCGAGTGATTGGGCAATAAAACGACTGGAGAGGTTCCAATGGTTGACCACCTAAAGACTTCCTTTTTGTGAAATATTTCATTTCCTTCTCCTTGGAAGAAGAAGTAGCATCTGCCCTTTCTAACAAAGAAATTATTTGAGCCATTTGTATAGCTTCAGCTTGGTTCTTCCTTAGCTGGGTATTTTCAATCTCACTCTTGAATTCTTCAAATTCTTTCTTTAATGTGGCCCTCTCAGTTGAGATACCAACAGCTTCAGCTATGGATGCCAGCAGGTTATTGGCATAAGAACGATCAACATTCCTCTCCTGTATTCCTGTCTCAATTTTCTCCAATATCTCTTCTTCTGAAATGGCTGCCTTGAACTCAGCCCTCTGCATACTATCACGAAGGTTTCCTATCTCTTCAATTACATTGGCTGAAAGATCGAGAGAAGCCAGAGGAAGGAGATCCAGAGCCCGGCTTATTTCCTTGGTGATGTCCTCTAAGTTCTTAACAATATTCCGGCAATTCATTAGGAGATACACTTTATTTCTTTTCCTGCAGTCAGCAGACAGCTGCTTTGCAGTTTTAACTTGTCGATTGAGAATCTCAATTGCTTTGTTTAAACTCTCAGAATGACCCATGTCTTTCTTGTTCAACTCTTTCAAAATAGGAACAATCCTATCCAAGTAGGTGGCAAGCTCCTTAAAAGCCTCCTTTTTAATGAGAACATTGTTGGCAGCATATGAGATCTCAATCATGCCCTCAATGATCTGGGTAAAGAATTCTGCAGCAGGAACAGCTGAGGCACCAGCAACCACATCGAATACCATTTTGTAACAAGTTAGCAAGCAAAACTGTCCAATATGTCCATTCAATAAAAGCACAGTTGCACAACACCCGAATGGACACTTAAATCCAGATCATGATTCACACAGACACATCATCCCTCCAATTTTACTCCGTAAAAAAACCTGTATTCATTTCCAATTATGAGTAGCCACTTGAAACTTTGAAATGCCAAATAGATAATAAATTCAACAGTATCCATGTGTGTACTGCAAATAAATTAAAGAAGGCAGATTAAAAAAAAAAAAAAAGCTTTGTATGTTTGGCTTTACCTTGTTCATGATTTTCTCCCATTCAAAACAAAGTACCGGACACAATTCTGATCACAAAAAAATAGAAAGTTAGTAGCTGGAAGTTGATTTCGTTTCCAGTATCTGCTCCTGCCCTGCACTTTCCCAGCATCCAAACAAGACCCAGTAGAATTATTACACAAATCATATGGCAAAATCCGACAGGACGCGACTATATAGTCATGTGCTTATGCAATCAAAATTCGCATCCACTAAACTTGAAAATCAAGCTATAAACTGCAAATGCAACACAGAAGAAAACAAGCAAAAACAAAAAAATCGAACTGAAAGCAAGACCAAAAACAAAATTAACATAGTCAACTGCCTGCATCTCAAAAAGTAGTTATGTTAGAATTACTGTGAAAGTCCAGCGACCGTACCTGTACAGAAGAAGAAGAAGAATCACGGCTTTTTCCCGACGCTTTTCCGCGAAAATGCTCAAAGCTGGAAAATTTTTCGATGGAGCCGCCGGACCAAATCGATCCAGAACAAAAATTTTAAATTAAATAATGTAAACTAAAATTAAAAAAAATGAAAAGACATACACACAACACAACAAGCTTTAAGCTAAACAAATTAAACATTTTATACATTTTTTTTTTAATTTAATGGAAAATGTATTTGTTTTTGTCCAAGTAAAAAAGACGACGACTCTTTCATAGTTTTAAGTTTTTTTTTTCTTCTTGTTTGAATTTTCTTTTTCTTTTTTTTTTTATACTTCAATGGTTTTTCTTTTTCATTCTGGTCTTCTAGTTTGACTTCACAATTGCTATTAATTTTTGTTTAGGACCACGTAATTAGAGCAAATACTAATTTAGTAGCAAGTCTAAATAGAATTAGGCTTGTGGGTCAATTTTTTTTTTTTAACAGCATTGTGGGTCAAATTTATTAGTTAAGTATAATTTTGATTTTTTTTTAATAACTGAGAGATGAGTGATAGGAAAATCCAACTCATAATTTTATTTTATAATATTTATTACCTTAATTATTATACTATAAATGAATAGCTCATATTTTGCCCATACACTTTTATTTTTTCTTGATTTACCTCTCTATTTTTATTTGTATAGATTGATTCCTTATACGTTTATTTTTTCTTGATTTACTTCGTTCATTTTTTTTTTTTTACATTAATCTCTTATATTTTTATTTTTGTGAATATTAAGTTCTTTTACTTTTATTTTGACAAGATTAACCCCTTAAGTAAATATAATTCTAAAATTTTCTTCAACTATATTATAATTTAATTACTTATATTTTATTTTTTTAATATAAATATTATAAAAATATTATTAAATGTCAAATATTCTAATAAAAATTAAATTTAAATTATATAATTGTAATTTATTGGTGAATAAAATTTTTATCTAATATTATAAAAATAAAAACTTAAGCAATATTCTACAAAATTTTATTTTAGCTTATTCTCAATAAATAATTTAATATAATTTTTGTTTTTTTTAAAGAAAATAATTATGTTGATTCAAATTAGCAATATATCGATAGAAACACAAATTTAAATTAGCTAAAAATCATAGAGGATAAAATAATACTCAAGTTAATAGCATAATAAATTGATTCAAAGCCTACAAATTTGATAATACTATAATGACTAGAATAACTATGATTCCAGTTCTGTAATATACTAATGACCATAATCTGATTCATTGTCTCTGTCTGATCGAATATATTTTGCCTATTTGAATCACCCACACAAAGAAAAAGTCGCAATGAGAGGGAAAATAAAACATCGTAACAAGATGATGGCAACCAAACGTCGCAATAAGACGAAGATAACCAAACGCCGCAACAAGACGACGAGATCATGAAAAATAAAATAAAACCTAAATATATGTGGAATAACCACTTATTTAAAAATAAATTGGTAAAAGGATGTGTAGAGAGGTGATTTCAAAATAAAAATGGTAAAATATACCCTCTTTACTTAAGGAAGATGAGCGGCTAGAAATAAAAAGAAGTGAACGTTAAAAGAAAAAGAGGAGACTAATAAAATTTTTGTTAGATACTAAATAAATTTAGTAGAATTTTGCTTAAGTTTTTATTTTTATAATATTATATATAATTTTTGTTAGCTAATAAATTACAATTATATAATTTATACTTAATTTTCATAAGAATATTTGGCATTTAATAGTATTTTTATAATTTTTATATATAAGAGTTTAATGTGAACAAAAATAAAAGTGCGAGGATTAAATCTATGCAAATAAAGATGAAGGGGGTAAATTGAGAAAAAAACACAAATACAAGGGGCAAAATTTAGGTTATTCCCTACAATAAATGGAGGACAAATAGAATTTTGATTTTTCACTTTGACCTTTTTACACACGATTGAAAAGGAATTTATTCGGTCAAAAAAAAGGAATTTATTAATCATTGGAAATCTATAAATTGGAAAAAAATTACATAATTGAACATTTATTTTTAAAAATTAATTTATTGTTGATCAACAGTATAGTTTTGTTTTAAAATAATTTTGAAAATGCAACTTTATATTAATTTTTTAACAGAATTTTTTATATCGATTTAATATATCTAAAAAATAAATTTTGCAGATTATTTTTCACAACCGGAAAAAAATAATTGACAAATAAAAATTTAAACTGAAATATTTATATAATAATTAATTACCTTTGTATGCATTATATTTATATAAAGGTATATTGATGCCAAAAAGCACAAGACTTGTTGCAATTATAAACCAAACTTTAAAAGTTGGCAAAATTAACCCAATTTGATAATTTTGTTGCAATTATAGCACAATTGAGTTATGGTCAAAATTTAAGCTGATGTGAACTATATAACCTTATCCTGAGTGGGACCCACTACCACATCATCTTTTATGACTAAGTCTTCAAAACGGTGCATTTCAATTTAACCCTAAATCACGCCATTCTTAGGCCTCTGACGATCTTCCTCTTCCTTATCTCGCCTGTCAACCACAGCAGAGATGGCATCAGCTTTCTCTTCCTCAGCCATTGAAACAACCTCTGTCTAAATCTCAGCAGGGCCGCAGAGTCTTGGAAGGTCAGCAAGTATCTTCCTGAGACTGGCATAATCTCTTGTTGCAATGGCCTTATGTACAGAAATATGGGCATGTTTTGAAATATCAATCCCTGCCATGCCTCAGGAGTGTATTAAAGATCAAACCACACCAATAATAGACACAATCAAAACCCTAATTCAATCAGCAACCAAAACTTGATTGTGTATGACTGATAATCATTGCCCAAAATTATAACCTAAAATCAAAAAGTAACATAATCAACACTCATCAACTATTTGCTCCAATAAACCATAGAATTTCAACAGAACAGAAAGAACGCAGTTTAAAACCATACGACAAGACTATAATAAATATTAGAAATATCTAAAAATGAACCGAAGAGACCCAGTCCAAGTTACATCAACATAGTTCAAGAAAAATAATATAGAGACAAAGATAGCAGCAGCATTAGAGCCAGTGATATGAGCAAGAGCGAGGAGTCCTTGGAAACACGCATAAGCTTTCTGGGCATTAGGTTCATAAGCATTTGAAGTAGATGCTTTTTGGGAAGAAGATTTTGAATCATCTTTATTAAGTGCATATGGATCATACCCAATTACACTCTGCCATTTACCATGAGTTTGCAGGGTAGCACTACTATGTACCTTGGTGTTCACTGGCATGCGAACCTGATATGGATGTGACCAAGCTTGAAGATGGTGGTGGCATTTCCAGAGAAAAAGCTAAGGATGGGCTTGATGGAGAGGACAACAAGAAAACCAATGTTAAAGCTAAAGATCCATTAAGCATGCCACAAGCCCCAATTACAAGGTCAAGGTCCAAGAAGCCTTAATTGGCTATATGCAAGATTGTGCTAGTCAAGGAAGTTCAATTGATTATGCTAGGTTTGGCCCAAGTGACGACACAACTGAATGGGCTTTATTTAATGTTTTGCAAGTCCAAATACATGAGGAATAATGTGGGCTAGTATATGAGCTGAAATCTTTTATTTAAGCCCAAAACTATGTTATTATGCTTATATGGCAGCTAGGTTTAATAGTTTCATTAGGGTATCTTATGTTAGGATGTTATAAAACACCCTTATGGTACGTTTATAATCAGATTGAATTTTACTAAAAAAATAGTTTTGTTCCCTTTGCATATTTGCTTGAATTCTTGAATTCTTATTGAATGCATAAACCACATATCAAGGAATTGATCTATCCTTGTGGCGTGTTAAGGGTTAGGGTTTAAAAAACTTAGTTTTCTTTAGGTTCTAATCTTAATCAACCAAACTTACAATATGATTTAAGCGATTCTTGGGTTTCTGAAATTCAATTTGTTCTTGGGTTTCTAAGATAGTAATTCACAGGTTCATAATCATTAGGGTTCGTGGTTCTATTCCTTGGAGGTTCTTAACAGAACCCTTCTTGTTGTAGCTAGCATCTTCAATTACATATATAAAATTCAACAAATAAACTGTAACCCAGAAAAGAAAAAAGAAAGGGTATTAATCAAAATCACCAACAAATTAAATAGCTAATTGGATGGAATAGCTTCAAGAGAAAACAAAAATCCCACTACTGGACGAAAAGCTCCGGGAGAAAACAGGAGGAGGAGGAGGAGGAGGAGGTGGCGGGGCAGAGATGCAGGCAAAGCAAGAAGAGGTGATTTGGGTACTTGCACGGAATAGCTTCGCTCTCTTCTTCTTCTTCTTTAGGTACTTGCACGGACTGCGCGGAGCCTATGATTTGACGTTAAAATCAATGAAGTGACAAAGTTTTTTATTTGATTTGATCTCAGCTGAAGAAACCAATGGGTCAGAGGGAGAACGATGTGGTAGGCGAAGGAATATACGAAAAGAGCGTGAATTAGGGTTAAAATGAGGGGGTGAAAATAAAACACAGCATTTTAAAATTTCAGCTGGGTAAATAATGTAGTTGTGGGTTCCACAGGATGAAGAGGTGATTCGGTCCACGTCATCTTCAATTTTGATCAAATCTCAATTGTGCTATAATTATAATAAAATTATAAAATTAGATTAATTTTATCAACTATTAAAATTCGATATATAATTACAACAAATTAAAAAATTGTGCTTTTTGACACCAATATACCTTATATAAAATATTATTATCAAAAGAAATAGATACAGTAGTCAATATGAGTGAGTGTAAGGGTATATGTTTACAATATGTATTACTCTACTGTGATTTTTTTTTTGAACGTTATGTGCTCTCTAGAAGAGTCTCGTATACAGTAGCAAGTCTACAGCCTGTGCCTTTTCTGGCTTACTCCGGTGCCATCTCTGGTTCTCATATGCTTTTCTTACTACCACCATGACGACATCTCTGAGTTTCTTCATTAATTTCATATTTGTTCTTCTCTCTAGTATCAATTATCCCGCACCTACAGATCAGGAAAAGATGCTCATCTCCCACACAAGTTGTTCCAAAGGAAGGTTTGAGGTCGCCTGCTTCATGGACATCTGTTTCTTGTCCGATCTAATCGAGCTTTTCCAGGTGCCGTCTGCTGCATATACAAGCGCATAGCGTGAGTTTCATCCAAAAGCCAGTGATCCCTTCGGCTTAGCTGTCTATCAGCTGGTAGAACCGATGGAAGCCGCTTATGGAAATGCTCTGTTTTTTTTTTGTTCTCTTCTAATTCTGCAGGTACCTTGTTTCTTTGGATGGTGGAGCAACGAAGTAGCAGAATCACTGGAGAAGAGCATTTCAGATCTCATGTTGCTGTCAAATGTGTAGAATGCTTTTGTAAGAATATAGCATGTGTTTTGTATGCTTGGATAGTTGTAGATCTAACCTCCTTTTTGGTTTGTCGAAGATTGTCTGGGTTAGGCCAGGGATTGATCTCAATCAGTATGCTTTGTTTATTTCGGGAGGGTCTGAAGATGGTCATTTGGTTCAGTCTTCGACAATTTCTCCTTCAGCATGACCGATTTTAAGAAGTCCACCGCTTCTCTGTCGACACAGTACGGTGGCAGCCTTTCCATTTCCCTCAACATGTTAGGGTCTCAACTTTACTGTTTCGGAATTTTAATATTGGGCTTTGTCTAAATTTAGGCCCGTTATTTTGTGCTGGGTTTTAATATGGTTTGGGCCTTTTATATGTACGGGCTTACCTCTTGTGCAGGCTTTTTATTTGTGTTGGATGTAATATTTGTATCTATCTAATATAATCTATTTTAATTTGGTAAAAAAAAGTATTACTCTACTTCATTTTCACGATGACCATTACTGAATTGAATAGTTCAACCTAGAAATAAACAAGTGTGCCATTGATCTTTATACGTTAGATTACAGCTAGGGATCTGACCAAACATTTTATTGAAATAAATGCCAACAAAAATGTCCGTTTTAATATCACTGAATAGGTCCACGCATTAATATAAAGGTATAAGAGTTTAATACCAATCATTCAATGATGATAAATTATTTAAAATAAAGCAAAGAAATACTGATAATTAATTGATAAAAACATGAAAAATTCTAATTTTTAATAAACATCATTGTATATGAAAAGGGGTAGTAGAGGATTGAGAATTGTTAAATTTATATTATATATAAGTGGGTCTGTTGATAGTTTTATTGCAATAGTTAATAGAATTAAGTCTTCTACTATGGTTATTAGAAAATATATAGGAAAAATTATAAATTTAGTGTCTTATTTTTTTGATTTTTTCTATTTGAGTGTTTGATCTTTATTTTTTTTGCAATTAAGTATCTGAACTTTTGAAAAGTATATCAATATAGTGTCTCTGGTCAATTTGATGCTAACTGTTTGCTAAGTCAGATCAAATAAGACCAACTTTTATCTCAATCATCAACCAAGTTATTTGCCACATGTGTTGCATTATTTAAAGGATACAATTACACTTATTCAGTCACCCTCCGTGTCTGCAGCAAAAGTTAATATTGAGGTTATTTTTGTCTTTAATAAAGGTAATTTTGTCTTTTGAATAATGCAATACACGTAGTACATGACATGACTAATAACTGGAGATAAAAGTAAGTCCCGTTTGATCTGAATGAGCACCCAGTCAACATCAAATCTGTCGGAGACACTATATTGATTTATTTTTTTATAGTTCAGATACTTAATTGTAATAAAAAACAAGATTAGATATTCAAATAAAAAATTAAAAAATTGAGACACCAAATTTATAATTTTTTCAAATATATATATATATTAAGGAATGCACCCTGGCAAGGTTCGCCCGCACTTGTGGTCGGAGGATTTTCTTTTTGTTTTCTTCTTTTTTTTTTGTGGAAATCAGCAGTCTAGTGCGTAAGATTTTCACATTGCAAGTATTGACGAATGCTCAAAATATGTGATAAATGCACACGAAGGAGCATGAAACATGCAAGCGAAGCAAGTTTGAGACAGCTGAAGTGGTAAGAGCTTTTATTTTTATAAATGACAAATTTTGAATTCAATTGTTTACCTTTTTATTATTAAGTGTGTGAGATTTATTTATAATAGTGGCTCACAAAAACGTAATTAAAAACTAACTACTAATTATCATATATCTGGTTTCTATGATACTAAGACATGTAAAAAAATAAAAATATGAAAGTGATAAAAAGATGAAAAATATTACAGTTTTGGCTCTTATTTTGATTTCGTCATTTGTTATGGCATCTGCTGCAAAAATATTTTTTCTTTTTTATTTAATGCCTGGCTCTTTTTCTTATTGTCTTGATGACAATAATGATTGCAGAAAATGTATGAAATGGGCCAAATATACAAAATTTTTTAGCTTGAGCACAATATATCCATGTCGATACTCATTAAGTCTCTATAAATACAATATATGCATATAATAACTTGTAATAAAAGAATAATATAACATAGGTAATACTCATTTCGTTCTTTTTTAACTGTTATATTTTAAAAAAAATAAAATTCCATTTATCTCTTATTTTTGTATATTTAAGAAAATATTATTTTTTGTTTTCCTATTTTATCCTTAATATTTATCACACTTGTTTAGTTTTTTGATATTTTTAAAGTACTTTTGGTACTTATATTTATATTTTAGTTTTATTTACTTATATTTATGTCCAAATAACACTTTCTTAATTTAAATAAAATTTTAAAATACGTCAGTTAAAAAAAAACGGAGAGAGTAATAAGTAAGAAATTAATTTTGTACTATATATAATGATTAAATATATAATAAATACAATTTCCAAAAAAATATATATATATATAATAAATACATTTCTGGTGCTGGTACACTTGAAACCTGCAAACTTAAATAATGACGCTGCCTGAGCCTCTTAAAAATCAGTAAATTAATTGGCAACGGCACATGATCTTTGGAAGGAACCACCAAGCGGTGCAAACTCCTTCCTTTTCTGCCTCATGGTTCATCAGGCAATGGAAGCTTGAACGCAAGAATTCCTTAGACATTGTCACTTGTGATGAGACAAGCTACTATGAAGTCGCTGCTGAAAGTTCGTTTTGAATCGAAGTAGCATTTCCTGTGATAACTTTTCCAGAACTTCACCAGCCGGTTCTCTTTAAATAATCAACATCTTAGTCCATTGAAGTATGAACAGAACCATCAATCCATTGGAGAGCCGAGTACATTAACATCAAGAACAATTCAAATCCGCGGAGTATCCACGGGACAGAAGGATAGCACTTTTGGCACTATACTAAAGTTAATCTCAACTAGGCGTTCTCTCCTAACAAGTCATCAAGTGCATTCGATCCTCTGTCCAGATTAACTACAACCTTGTTTAAAAAAAGGTCCCAAGAAGCGCTGTCAATTCCTCCACTTGCCATGGCCATACTGACAACCTTATCTACTTCTTCTTTCGTTCCCATTTCTCTAAATTCCTCTATCAGAATAGAATAGGTTGACTTATTAGGCATGCATCCGTTATCCAACATCTCCTCAAGAATCCTGATACCTTCCTTAGCATTACCAACCTTAGATAATCCTTTAATTAGCATATTATATGAAAAAGCATTAGGCTTGCAACCTTTCTCCACCATATCATCCCAAAGCTTCCCCGCCTCATTCAATTCTCCTTCCTCACACATACCTGCAATGAGGGTATTATATGTTAAGAGACTTGGTATCGTGCCTCGCTCAAACTCACCAAATAACTTCCTTGCTTCCCATACCTTACCCTCCTTACAAAGCCAATGAATAAGCGTACTTGTTATTGCATTATCTGGCATACAATTCTTCTTTAACATTCTCTTCCATAACTCACAAGCTTCCCCTACCTTCCCATCTTCGCATAGCACATCAATAACCTTGCAACAAAGAGCTGAACTTGGTATATACCGTCTCGCAAGCATATCATCAAGCAGGTTACATGCTTCACCAGCTTTTTTCTCTTTACAAAATGCTTCAATCATTACTCCATAAGTAACATCATTTGGCTCAACTCCATTCTCATCCATATCATCCATAAGTTTAATAGCATCATCTAACCTTCCTTGCTCGCAATACCCATTCATCAAGATCGTATACGTGGTCGCATCAGGCAACCACCCTCTATCAAATAGCTCACCAAAAACCTTCTTAGCATTAACCAAATCAACGCGCGAAACATATCCACCCAAAATCGTTGTATACGTAACCACATTTGGAATCATACCCATCGCAGGCATTTCGTCTAACACTTTAACTGCATCTTCAACATCATTCCTTTTACAAAGAGCTTTAACCAAAATGTTACATGTAAAAACATTAGGCACAACTCCATATTTACTTTTACAATTCTTGAACATGGCGTGTACTAAATCATACCTTTTATTTTGTACAAAAGCATTCAATAATGTGTTCAGGGATCTCACAGAACGCTGCACGTTAAAATCTTGGATACGAATAAAAGTTTTAAGGGCCAAGTCAGGCTTGCCTGCAAGGCCGTAGTTGCGGATGACAGTGATGAATAAATTTTCGCCGCATTTGATTTGGGATTTATGCAAATGAGAGAGCAAGAGTTCCACAGGGCCAAAGGCGCGAGCACGAGAGAGCTTGTGGATAATGCAATCGTAGGTGTCGTAATTGTGAGAGAAATTTGGGTGATACTTGCCTGCGTATTCGAAGATTTGGAGGGCAAGGTCAAGGTTTTGTTGGCGGGTAATCATGGAGACTAGGCGTTTAGGATACAGGCGTTGCGGCCAGGGCTTGATTGGAGGTGTCACAGTGTAGGATTCAGGTAGAGAGAAATTGGGACAGACGGAGGAAATGGAGTGGAGAAGCGCGACGGCTGTTGTTTTTGGACATCGGCGAGATTTAGAGCAACGTAGCATTGTCGAATGGCGATGCTAGTTGTGGTTGACGGTCAAAGAAAACAAGCACAGTTGGGGGGGTAATGGTGCTTAATACTGTGGCCAAAAAATGAACCAATTCACTCACAAATTCTGCGAACTATACTAAATTATGTATTATAAATTTGATTGCCTTTTTGAGTATTCTTTCGTCAAAAATCAGCTTGCCAAGATCTGGTGTCTCCTCCAGGTTAGTGTTGAAAGATCAATCCCCTGTACGGTTGGGCTAGGTCACCAAAAAATCTCTTTGCTGTGTCCAGCCCATTCTGATGCTACTCTTTTTTTTTTAACAAATCTGATGCTACTCTTTATGCCTCCTGTATACCACTCTTTTTTTTTAATTGGTAAGTATCCAACCTTTAAATTTCCACAATAAAAAAGAAAAGTACGGATAGACGGACGGGTTTGAATGAGTCATTGTAAAGGCCAAATCAATATAAATTAAATATTTAATTAAAATAATAAAAATTAAAATATTCTAAATAACTTAATATTATTAATTTAACCTTTCAATTTATAAAAAATAAGCATCATTATAAAATTTTTCGGTTTGAACGCCATTTTCCACAAATGAATGTTTACATGGACTACTACGTGTCTAAATTACTTGACTTTGAATATATACCACTTTCAAATAAAAATTTTTTGAAAAAATATTATATTTCTATACAACATTTAGCAAAAATTTTAACTTCTTCAAAATCATGTCGAAATCAGAGTTAAGTTGCCTGAACTCTAAAAATAATATTTAGTCACTAATAGAAATATTCATTCAATTTTTCTCTTTGAACTAAATATTCATTCAAAGTATGCGGACCCTTTGATCAAGTATATATAAAAAGCCCTCCAAAAAAATTTTCAAGCACGCAATCTATGGCAATTTTTTGCATTAAAATCACAAAGTTTTGCCTTGAAATGGAGCATCAATCAATTACATAGCAAATGATGGTAGCTTCTCTTCGATCAAATTCCTTACCTTCACCTTCATAGCCCCACTGACCTTTTGTACTCTCTGAGCAATCCCAAATAGTTCATCTTTATCCATCTTCTTCTCAGAAGATACCAAAACTACCTTTGTTCCACTCAACTCGTCAAATATCCTCTGAAATTCAATCAGCACCTCATTCACCATCATCACTTTGTTTCTCTGTACCAACATATTCAGTAACCTCGCTAACAGCCTATTGATTTTAGCCATCTTTCCCGTTTCTTTTACTACTGCTCCCTTCTGTTTCTCGCCTACAAAAGGGTCAATCAAGATAGACTGAATTTCCTGATTCTGGAGCAACTTCAACAATCTTTGCACATCCTTTTGTACAGTTTCGAGGGAGTTGCTGCGTTGAGCTACGTCTATAAGTGCTGCAGCGTAGCCACTTGCTGGGTTTTGGTGGGTATTGGGAGATAAGTTGAGAAGTGAGGTTTGAGAAGAATTGGCAAGAGTCTTGAGAGAAGAGGTCTGGGGGGCGGCTTTGTGGGAGATGGAGTTGGGTTTTGTGGTGAAGTGAGAGTGAGAAGGGAGTTGTTGAGGTGCTGAGGTAGCTTTGAAATGGTGGAAGTGACGAGGTGTTGAGTAAAAGACAGGGACTTTGATGGTTGAAACAGCGGTTGAGAGGGTGTCCATTTTGGAGACGATGGTCGATGGCTGAAAAGTCTTGGGAGTTTGGTAGATAGATGCTTTTTGCAGTTTTATTTCCTTGTGGCTTTGTGGATCTTATTTTACCCACGTCTCTCAGAAAGGAAAAAACTTGGGACCTAAACAAAAAAATTTAACATCAATTAGGGATAGATTAGTAAGTCTCGAAACTAGTTTAATGTTTGTATTTATAAGGATGTGCATACTGTTCTTTCTGTCTGTAATTGTCCAATTTTTGAATGATTGTATTTGTACTGTAAATTTTATTACTGCTTAAAAAAAAAGGTGTACAAGACGATCAAGATGGTGAAGTAATGTCGGATCCCACGTGTAACAAGCTGATCTTCAAATTTCACATCACTTTATTATGGTGTGTATTTATAAGTATGTGTATTGTACCTCTTTAGTGAATATTCATCTTAATGAAAATGCTCACACAGTAAATTTTATTAATGAAAAAAAAACTACTTCAGTGTCCTTTCTAACTGCTCTCACACCTCTTTTTTTTTTTTTAGGAAATGCACTAAAAAAAACTATAATTCAATTCCCACAGCTACATTATAATAGAACTTTATTCATAATTTTTTTAAAAAAAAATCTCTCATCATTAACAAAATTAATAAAATAACTCTTGAAATTTTGTTTTTACTTATGAAGAAAAGAACTCTATGATTGCTTTGACTCCCTAAAATTTAACCAATTAGTAATAAAAATTAAGAACCGTTTATTATTGTATTGATGTGGATAGCCAAATTTTAGAAGATTTTAAATTTTCATTATTGCTATTAATTTTTATTTACATTTAATAAATATATGTACTCTACTTATTTCTAAAATTAAAATAATTATTTAAAAAACTCTATTTATCTATATTGCAAAATTAGATTTTTTCATAAATAGAGGTAGCTAGATTTAAAATTTTATTATATTTCTTTTAAAATATTATATTTTGTGAGTCTTTTTTTTAACTAGTTAGATTTTAAATTTTAAAATTACATCATATGCATAGATATCTTTGTACATACATTTTTAAATTTGTAAATCCAATAAAATTTTAATCAATACTTTTATTTTTATTTTCCATATTTAGAAAAATGAAGTTTAAGAAATTTTGAAAAAAAAAAACTCAGAGATCTAACACTAAATCACTGAATTGAAGGCTCAAGCCATATCAGATATGAAGGTATAGAAAGGGCCCATAGGCTTCACACGACAAAAGAGTACTGTGAGCTACTAGCACTGAATAGGCCCAGTGATCAGATGCGAGCAATGATTCACCCCTTTCCCCAGTGTTTTTGTTATTTCTTTTAAATTAACAAACATATCAATCATGTGATACGCTAACAAAAATTAAAATTTTTAAAAATTAAGTCGTCTAAAAAATATTAAATTGGTCCCTGAACATTTTTTTTAAAGCGTCCGTCTCCATTGTCATGGACTCAGTTGTTTGTTAAAAAAAAACTCATGGTTGGTGGCTAGGACCATGTCCACCTTTATCATTATTTAGCTAATTCCTATCATATTTTTAAGTATTTACTTCTTCTATCTTTCTTTTTTTAAAGGCGTCTTCATTAATCTATGCATTCACATTTTTTTTGACTTATTGCTTGCTTGTTTAGTTATATATATATATATAACTATTACAATCATTAACAACAACTATTATAATAATAATAATAATTGTTATTATTATTATTATTATTATATTATATATACTCATATATGTAGAGAAGAATATTAAAACTAAGACTTAAACGCCACTTCAAACTTTTTGTAATATAATAATTTGGAAAATTTTGCTTCATCTTTAATCAACTCATATCATTATTATGCAAAATGAATTTTGCTACATTTATTATTTCGTTGAGGATGATGGATTATTTTTTTAATCAATTATTTGGTAGTCGGCTTTTTTCATATTATATTTGAATTTTTTTTTACTAAACTATAAATTATTTTAATGCAATACTGATGTACCATTATTTTTATGGCTATTTATATTTTTTATTAATATTATATTTTTCGTAATGTAACAATTTAGAATAAAATTTTTTATAATAATTTGTATTGTATTATTATTATATTTGGTACAACAATCTTGTTTTTTTTTAATGTCCTTTATGAATTGATAATATATATGTTTATAGTGGTGAAAAAAAACTCAATTATTATTTTCAAAGTCGTTAATTGCAAATATATAAATATTGGATGTATATTTTAATAATATCTATCTAATGCCATCTTATGATTATACAACTTATAATAATTTAAAATGGAAATAGCAAAAGAAGTGGCTGGCAATAAATAATGCAATTATTATATAGTTGTGGATAGGGGGAATTGTTGCGGGAGTTTTTGTAGCATTGAAGCCTGCAATTGTGTGGGTGAACGTGTTCACTGAGTCTCTTCACTTAGCAATTATCTAAATGAGTGTTTGTAAACAGTAAGTCTTATTTTCGGTAAAAAAAAAAAACCATTGCTTAAGAGTGGACTAATAGTAATCCTCGAGAGGTGTAAAGCTTAATCATTCATCAGTCTAAGGAATGTCACAGTACTAGATTTTTGTCGGTGCAAACATTTAATAATACGAGGTCCACTTGGGATTTTAAACACTATACAGTACATAAAGCCAACTTTCGAAGTTTCCGACTTTCCGGTACCGGTATGTATAGCCTTTGTACAAGAAGAAAATTGGACCCACGCAACCATATGACATATCATACTACATGCACATGCATCTATCTCAATCAAATTTCTCAAAAAATTATTATATCAATCTTGTCAAGATTTAATATCCATTGTGTATTCACTCTATGTTTCAATGCAGATTTGGTTGTTTGATCATGTTTTCCTCAATACTCAAACGAGCAAAAAGAAAAATACTATTAAAATATATAAATATTTATATTAAATTAATTATTAAAAGATATTGCCAATTTTTATAGTTTTATTCGAGATGTATTTATTTGCTCTAGTATATACACTAAAATATAGGTTTAGAAAATGTCTAATTGGTGCATGCAATAGTTTCGGTTTGTATAAGCTTTTAGGTGAATTAGATAAAGAGGAATTTTATTTATTTTGAGTGAATTTTTGCTTTGTTAAATATAAAACACTACGCGTTCAATGATTGCATAACAGTGTGTTGGCAAAAATCTCACTTAGACAACCATGATGAATGAGGCAGGAAACAAGGCAATTAGACATTAAAGTGGTCCGAAAGAGCACTTAATTATATCCCAACTCCCGAATTCCCAGTCACAATCATAGTAGTTGTTGCTAAATAAATCATCCCTACGAGCATTAATTGTTCAAAAATAAAAATTATCCCACAAGAAAAGACAGACAAGGACCGGACCAAATTTCACAGCTTCCCTTCTCCTTTTTGCTTTTTAGTGAGTAGTAGGAACCCTGTCTTGTCTGCTAGTCACATTTTTCCCCTCTTTTCCTCTATCACTTGCTCCCACTTTACTACCCAACGAAAACATAAAACAAGGACCAAAACACCAGTACTTCCAAAAGCGAAAAGGAAAAAAAATGAATCAAGAGATGAATGGTGATGCCCTAGAGAATCATCACGAAAATTTGCCAGAGAAAATAGATTATGTTTTTAAGGTGGTGGTGATTGGTGACTCTGCCGTGGGCAAGACTCAGTTGCTTTCTAGGTTCGCTAAGAATGAGTTCTGCTTTGATTCAAAGTCTACTATTGGGGTTGAGTTCCAGACCAGAACTGTCACCATCAAAGGCAAAGTTGTTAAAGCCCAGATCTGGGATACTGCTGGTCAAGAAAGGTTTGTTTCCTACTGCTTATTTTCCTTCTTTAGATTCTATGATCTTTAGTTGGTGAACTACTAGTCTATCTCTTATAATTTCTCCCAACTCACTGCTCAATTTCGTAGAATCTTGATTAAATTAAATGCACAGCTGATGCTCTGCGCTAGACAGCACATTTAAAGTTAATGCACTGTCTATCCACAGGTATCGAGCAGTCACAAGTGCATACTACAGGGGAGCACTGGGAGCCATGCTCGTATACGACATTACTAAAAGACAGACGTTTGATCATGTGGCTAGGTGGGTTGAGGAACTCCGGGCTCATGCTGATAATTCCATTATAATCATATTGATTGGAAACAAGGCTGATCTTGTTGATCAAAGGGCAGTTCCAACGGAAGATGCTGTCGAGTTCGCAGAGGAACAAGGCCTTTTTTTCTCTGAAACATCAGCTCTCAGTGGAGACAACGTTGACAAGGCATTTTTCACAGTGCTAGAGGAAATTTATGGTGTGATATGTAAGAAGTCACTGGAGTGCGGTGACCGTAAGTCCAATGGTGCAGATTCAGTTGTGTTGAAAGGATCAAAGATTGATGTTATTTCAGGGTCTGATTTAGAGATCAGTGAGATGAAAAAGTTGTCTACTTGCTCTTGTTGATTGCAATTTATTTATATGTATATGCTCTCTTTAATTTGTATTGAGCTTCTCTTTGCATTTACAAGTTAATTTTAGAGTTATACTTGGATGGTGTATTTGAAAAGTTTAGCATTTTTTCTTTAATGTTATTTTCAGGCAGGCCAGTCTTTTTAATGCTAATGGTAACTTGTTAAGAACAGGGAGTATTTACTTGCTTCAGTTATCATACCAGTGATAATCTTGTATCTTTTTGTTCTATTTATGGCATTTTGCCCCTGCGCTCAAGAAAAAATAAACAGAGTTAATGGATTAATGGGCCTTACCAAACTCACGTAATAAACAGCCCACGCATACTGAAGCATTTTTCAATTCTGGGATATGGGTGCTTCGTTGTAGGGAGCTTTGCACTTTTAAAGCCCATGAATTAATCAACAAAGTTGCAAGCTGGACAGCGACAAGAAAAACACTAATTTGGCTAAATGAATAGTTATTTCTTTTCTAAGTACTAGTCCCATATTCTTAAATTTTATGGCAGCTGTATGTTTTAGTGTTTTTAATTTACCTGTATTATCCAACCACTTTACCTAAAACATATAGGTGCAAATTCAAAAAATTAAAAAGAAAACACTACCAAATTGGGAAACTTGCAGTCAGATGAATGATTAGTTAGGTTGGTTAGGTTTGCGGACAGATATTTCATACTTGACACCCAAGTATCTTTTGAACAGTTAAGACTCAGATACAACTATCACTCCATATTCTTCTTCAATACAAGTGGCAGTAGTATTATAAGATACAGCAGAAAAATATCTTCAATTATCACTGTCAACCATTATATATATTGTTAGCAGGCACAAAAATTTATCATAGTTAGTATCCTTGTAATTTCAGTTAGGTATTATTGGTCACAACCAATTAACTAAAATTGTTTTTAATGTTGTGTTGATGGAAAATAATTGAAGTAACATTTATCTTGGAAAATTTTTTTTTTACTAGAGAAGCTATATGACTTAGACATTAATAAATTATACAATAAAAGACAGTTATAATTAACGACAATCTATATATTATGATAACTTGAAAAGGAGTTATTATTATTATTTTTTTTTTTGAATAAGAAGAGGCGATATTTTTTTTTTTTTTACTACTATGCATTTTGGGCAGTTTAAATGAAAAAAAAAAAAAAAAAAAAACTTATGATATGTAGTTTAGGTACAGCTAGGTAGCCTCGTGTTTTCAGCAATAATGAACAGTAAGCTTTCGTGTTTGCATTTCTGGACAAAATTATACAATTGACACAATACATACGCAGCCCCTAAATTTATCTATTTTTATCATTTGAACCACTTGAACTTCTATTTTTACCATTTAAAAACTTCAATTTGTTAAAAATCTAACTTTTACACCACTTGTTGCCCTGGCCCCAAATTGAATAAGCGCGTGTGCAACACGCGTCTGACAGGTGTTCCACATCAGCATGCCACATATGAAAAAAAAAATCATGCTGAAATGATAAAATCCCCAATTTATAACCCTAATAATTTCTTAATGTAGCACAAAACACTCAAATTATGTTGTTATTTATTGTGTTTCTCGTCTGGTCTACTTTCAAGACTTGTAAGAATGGTGTTGTGCACTGGAATTTAGAATAAGAAGAGGTGAAGAGAAATGGTTGTGGAAATCTTGAAAATGGGTTGATGAAGGATGATGGATCTGGTGCTGGCTCTGTGTTTTTTCAGCCACCACCATCGCCCTCGCCTGACTCATGCGATCTTCACCATCACCCTTCGCCCTTCGGCCGACTCCCGCTCTGGGCCTTCACAATCTGGACGTGACCGAGAAAATCTAGACGTGATGGCGCAAATAGAAACGATGGAGATATCAAAAGAGAGCGAAAACAAGGAAAGTTCAGTTCAGTTCAGACGCCAATTCGGCTCAGTGAGTGGTTGGCCTAAAAGCTAGGGAAGACATTTGCTCAATTTTTAAACATTACAATCATAGTCATGGAGGAGAGGAGGCTTTCTTCTAGTTCTTGTACATATATTTACTGAAACTTTCTCAACTCTTCTTTTCAATTATTTTCTTCTTCCTATAGCATTCATTTGATCCTGATCCTCTGCTGCTAATATTTGCTTATTATAACGGTTCAAGAATCAAGAATCGAATCAATTAGTCAATGGCTGTGGAAACTGATGCCACTTCTATTGTTGGAATGGCTCTTTCTGAGACCGACATTAATTGGGCCAGGTTCACCTTCTTTTGATTTTTCACTGAACTAAATGATCAATTTTGCATAGGTAGTACATATCTATATATAATGGCCTTTTTTTGAAAGGTTGGATATGACGAGGTTTCACGTGATTGGGGCTCTTTTGTTTACTACTCAACAAGCATTGCTGCATCCAATGCATGTTGTGAAGACAAAAATGCAAGTAGCTAAACATTTTGGAGTATCTCTCATGCGTGGAGTGGCTGTGTTTAGGCATATAGTGAGGAATGATGGAATTCATGGTCTTTATAGAGGTTTTGGAACTTCTGTTATTGGATCATTGCCTGGTAGAGTACTTGCTGTTATTGGATCATTGCCTGGTAGAGTACTTGCTTTGACATCACTTAAAATGTCCAAAGATATGATGTTGAGGTACACTTAAGGGGTAGATATGCCTGAAGCTACGCGTCTTCGCATTGCTAATGGAGTTGCAGACATGATATCAAATCTTGTTTCTTGCGTTAAGTAAATTTAATTGAATAAATAGTTTTGTTATAAATATTTTACAATGCATTATTCGTGTTTGATAAAAAACCTATAAGAAGACTGTTGAGCTACAGTGTGTTTCTAAGCGTTTGATAAAAATTTTATTTGTTTCACCTGTATCCAATTGATTGTGTTTATTGAGAATTACCTTCGCCATTCTCTTTTGTTTTTTTGACAATTCATGATTTTGTGCAATTCTTTTATATATGTGTTCGTTGCAATTAAACTAACTAATAGAGAAGTATAAATAGGAGATGAATTTTAGATGAACTTCACTGTAGTCATGCGTCTAAGAACGTTTGAATTCATATTTTGTACCAATTTGGCGTAAAGTGATTTAAAAGTTAGATTTTTGACAAATTAAGATGTTTAAATGGTAAAAATGTAAGTTAAGTTAAGTATTTATTGTGCCTATACAACTTATAGACTTCATTAGCTAGAAGCCATGCATGCCCATCATGTCATCTTTCACATAATGCATGCTTTGTCGCATGGCTTTTAATAGAATGAAATCATCATCCCCATATGCTTAAAAGAAATCTTTCTTGGAACAATAAAAGAAAAAAAAAGCTAGACTCTTCTTATTTTCTGAAAATTTAATAGTCATATAAATATTTATAATTATAAAAATTTGTATTTTATACACGAAGGATCAATAATTAAACTATATAATTAGTTTTTTTTTTATTCATTGAGCAGAGACTAAATCCAGAAACGAAATCACACAAATAAATTGACCGGTAGCCCTTTTAATTATTTTATGGAGTCATGGGCCATCAATTATTAGTACAAATGCGTAGCTGTTGATAGAATTTATTTTTCTTTAAGTTTGAAATGATAATTTTAGAAAAGTAATGATTATCTTCCTGCTTGTGAAATTTTTTAGGTATTAATTTAGAAAAAAAAATTTGAGGGAGTCGTGGTCGTCGTCGATGCTCGGAAGGCTGTTTGGTCTGGTTGACTGGTTAAGGTCACTAATTATTTAGAAGTGCAGGTCGCTTTTGGATACGATTATACTAGGACAAAAACTAGGACCAGTGGCAGTTGGCCCAAAAAATAATGGCAGTTGATGCTAGCAGCTATACCCTAGGCTGTTTGGTCCATGTCCATTGGCAGCAATTATCCCATCCGCGCATTCAAGTTTTCTGAGCTGCTCAAAATTAATTATTCTTTTTTTTTTTTCGAACAATCTCAAAATTAATTATTCTTGCTTTTTTTTTCCTCTAATAAAATATAACGGCTAAATTGTCACCCTCAATAACTCTAAAGATTAATTTTTCGAACTATTTATCTTATAAAGACAGGGCTATAAATGAACATAACTATTCGCGAGCTATTCGAAGTTCAGCTCGGTAAAAGTTTGTTCGTTAAATTAAATAAACTGAGCTCAAATAAAATTTTGAAGCTTGTAAAATAAACGAGCCAAGTCTAAGCTCGTAAACAGTTTCGTTAAGAGGTTCACGAACAGGCTTGTGAACTAAGTTTGCGAACAAGCTCGCAAACGGGCTCGTATGTATATATATATGTATTTATATTATTGTTGAATAGATATAATTCAAATTGTAAATTGTAATTTTCTAATTACAGTATAAACTATGCATTTTAAAGACTATAAAATAATTAAATATCTAATTATAAAATCACATAATGTAGCGTATCATATAAACTATATAGTTTAACTCTAAATAAAATAACATAATATATAACCAACAAATAATAAATATTTTAGAGGTGTAATCTACCATTACTTTATTTTTTACAAAGTAAGATTTACTTTGTTAATAATAACCTTTAGATAATTTAAAAAACTTTAATCTTACGGTAACAATAACAATGTATACACAAAGTAAATAAAAAACAAAATAATGGTAGAATTTCCCTATCTTAGATAAATAGAAATTAAGTGGTATTCATATTTCAAACTTCAAAGTGATAGTGATAGTATGAGTAATAATATTAAGCTATATTTATATTATTATTAGATATAAATAATTCAAATTATCTAATTATAATATAAACTACTTGTTGTTAAGCTTATAATATAATTAAATGTCTAGCTGTAAAATTGATGATAGTTTAACATCTAAATTACATAATTATACATTTAACTATAAAATAAAATAACATAATATCTAATCAACAGATAATAAATTTTGTTCATAACATAATATCTAATCAACAGATAATTAAAATTAATATTAAATAATATATTAACACCTCAAAACCACGTGTTTCATGTCAAAATTACGTAGTTTTTAATCTTTTGATGCCAAAACTTAAAAACACAAATAACCTTCAATTAAGCAAATAAATTTAGTAATAGTGATAGTGTGCATAATAATATTAAGTATAATTTATATTATTATTATATAGACATAATTCAAATTATATATCTAATCATAATATAAAACTATTTGTTGTTAAGCTTATAATATAATTAAATGTCTAGCCATAAAATTGATGATAGTTTAACATCTAAATTACATAATTATACATTTAATTATAAATAAAATAACATAATATCTAATCAACAGATAATAAATTCCGTTCATAACATAATATCTAATCAACAGATAATTAAAATTAATATTAAATAATATATAATAATATATTAACATCTCAAAACCACAAGTTTCATGTCAAAATTATATAGTTTTGAATCTTTTGATGTCAAAACTTAAAAACACAAATAACCTTCAATTAAGCAAA
>CATIWM010439781.1:0-13604 GCA_949671775.1 Mallotus repandus
AGCAGTAGGCTACGAAAATTGTGGTAAAGGGATCTAGTTACTTACAGTCTGATAAAAGTTTGGCTCATTGAATCTTATTTATTGAGGAATTATCTTTCACACACTCATTTAAATAACTAAATTCTTATTGTTGTTTTTAAATTAAACCAATAATTCCTACAAATAAATATAACCATCTCATACAATGCATGAATACACGATTAATTAATATATAAATTTATGTATTTTTTCATTAATAATGAATAGTTTTTGTGAATTAATTCTTGATGATTATCTTTTAATTAAAAATATTTTTCCCTAGTCTAACCAATTTTCATTTTTTTTATTTTTTTTATTTTAGATAATGATTCATCTCATGTGGATAATACTAATTAAGAGTCCTTCATTATACGTATGCTTATCTATACAAATTAAATTATAAATTATTAAATTAATTTTTATTTAATTATAATCATCAATATAATAGTCTGCAGTACATCTTTTTAATTTTAATTTAAGTGAAAGTATTTATTTGTATATTCAAATATATGTGGATGTGGGGATAAATGTTTAAATGGTAATTGTCAAACTTTTTCACTTTTACTATTTTGGTGTTCAAACAATTTTTTTTTTATAATTAGATATTTAAATTTGTAAATTTTTTTTTAAATAGTGTCTCTATCATGTTTTATAGGTTAAAGTGCTAATATATCTTATTTTCAATAGTAAATTGACTTAAATACTCTTCTTTTATATTAAACTTTACTTTCTTTTTTATCCTAATTATTTTTTAAAAAAATTATCAGAAATGTTTTTATTTTTAAAATTAAACTAAAAAATTAAATATTTTTTCTTTTTATTTTTGCTTTAGTAATTATAGTGATTGAATTTAATTTTTAATTCATGATTTTAGTCAAATAAAATTTGAATTCATTAAAAATTATTTTATTTTTATTTTTAATTATATAAATAAATTTTTACTTTTTTATTTTACTTAAATTAAAATTTTCTTTTCACTCTTTCAGCTAAATTTAAAAATAATAATAGTTTAATTTTTAAGATTGTTTAAAAAATAAATTTAATGTTTTATTTTCCAATAATAATAGTTTAATTTTTATTTTATTTTATTTTAATAATATTCAGTATATATTTTTTAAATTTAATATATATAAGTGAAAATAAATTTTTAAAATGAAAAAATAAAAATAAATATAATATTTAAAAAATGACATTTAAGTCAATTTACTACTTAAGATAAGACATATAAACCCTTTAATATATAAAACCTACAAAAAACACCATTTTATAAATTTTGTATAGGTTTAATCTAATTATAAAAAAAAAATTATTCAAACACAAAAATAATAAAAATAAAAAAGTTGGGACTCCATTTATATATTTATCTCTATATACGTGCAGAAATTTTGTTGCGTCAGAAATTTAGTATATATACGGGAAGTATACAAGTCACTGCTTAATGATGGAAATTTTTAATGCTAAGTCTATCTTGTCCATCATTAAGTTTGGTGCCAAACATTTTATGAAATATTTTCACCATCATTATTTTAGTTATAATTTCTGAAAGGAGCCCTAGAAGGGGTGAATAGGGCTAAAGAAATTAAAATAAAGATTAATGGAATTCAAAGAAAATTAAAGAAGATTAAGAAGAGTAGAGATTGAGACACTTGATTTAAGGAGTTTGGATTATAATCAATTCTACATCTCCACCTAACTTATCCTCAAGTAAAGATTTTCAAACCACTCACTTCAATCTTATTTCCAAGATTGATTATAGAAGAGTTTTTTAAGGCTTAACTCAAACCTTTACAACAATTTTTCAAGACTCAACTCAAACCTTTACACAAACGAGTTTTTCTTGGCTCAACTCAAACCAAAACCAAAAATCTAAGTTTTCAATGGATAATACTTAAACCAAACCACTAAAGTTGATCCTCACTTCCCCTTACTTAACTAAGAAAGAGATGAAGTAGAATCCTAACTCTAACACACAACCCAACTCTCACTAGAATGATACACACAAACTCAACAAGAGTTTGTTTATAAAAAAAAAAAAAATTCGAAGGCAAATTATGAAAGAAATAATATAGCTTTGATTTTTGTCCTTAATACTTCTCCACCTTTATTTAATGTTTCTTTCACTTTTTGTAGGAATTATGATGCTCACGATCATGGGGAAGGTGTCCTGATTATAAGGGTCAATTATATAGTCGTTGGAGCTCTGAACTAGCCATTACAAAGGTTGTTAAGAGGCTCACGGTCATGACCATACTCCTCACAACTGTGAGGGCAGATCATGAGCGGTGCAGAGCTTTTGACACTCAGCTCTTTATCCAGTTCATGCCCGTGATGTTCCTCACGATCGTGAGGAGCAATTTCCCCTTCAAATGACCTTATTTGGACTTTAATTCAAGGCCTATTGATTGCACCTTTGAACTTAACTTATAAACACAAATAATTATAAAAGTTAGCAACTAAAATTGATTGTTAAAGTCAAAAGCAAAGTTGATTCAAGATTGATCATGACCTTGTTCATGCAAAGGGTCAACAATCTCCCCCTTTTTGACTTTGATAATCAATTTTTGAATGATGATAAAAAAATCACTAAGTACATGTGTGTGCTTTTGTTCTTAATACTCCCCCTCAATCATATACCAAAGGCTTTAAAAATTTCTTACCCTCAATATATGCTAGGGTGACTTAAACATTTCAAAGATAGTGTCAAACACATCAAATATTTAGGTTCTCCCTATTTATCACATTCTATTCATAATTCAAACATCATTATTATCATTCAAATTTCCAAATTTCTCTCCTCCTTTGTCAACGTGAAAAAGGGAGAAAACAAAAATGTCAAATGAAATACAAAAAAGTAAATTAAATAAGATGAATGATACCAATTGAAAACTAAGACACCAAAAATAATAATAAATGGATGCCGAATATCAAATGAATACTAAATAAAAAATTGAGGATACTAATTGAAAAGGTAGTGAACCATATGAAAAAGGTATAGTATCAATTGGTACCTAATAAAAATTAAGTGAAAAATTAATCATGAAAAGTGAAATATATGCCAATCATGATTCTCAATATGTAGTCTAAAGAGTTCTTTAAAAGATAAAATATATCAAAAGTATTGCTAATTGAAAAATATCAAATGAAAATAATGGAGCCCGAGAGGGAGAGAGAGAGAGGGGGGGGGGGGGGGGGGGGAGAGATTAAGAATAGTGGAGATTGAGACACTTGATTTAAGGAGTTTGGATTATAACCAATCCTAGACATCCACCTAACCTATCCCCAAGTTAGGATTTGCAAACCACTCACTTCAATCTTATTTCCAAGATTGATTATACAAGAGTTTTTCAAGGCTTAACTCAAACCTGTACAAGAGATTTTTAAGGCTCAGCTCAAACCTTCACACAAATGAATTTTTCTTGGCTTAACTCAAACCACAACCAAAAAGCCAAGTTTTTTCAATGGATAACATTTAAAACAAACCACTAGAGTTGATCCTCACTTCCCTTTACTTAACCCATGAAAGAGATGAAGTAGAATCCTAGCTCTAACATATAACTCAACTCTCACTAGAAGGGTACACACAAACTCAACAAGAGTTTGTCTATAAACAAAGAATTTTCAAAGACAAATTATGAAAAAATAATAATATAGCTCATTGACTTTTACATAATAATTTTTTTCCTCAAAGTCTTTAACTTCTTAAGTGAAGTTTTGAGCTTATATTTATAGTGGAAGGTGTAAAATATGGATGTTGGGGCTTTGATTTTCATCCCCAACACTTCTCCACCTTTATTTAATGTTTCTTTCACTTTTTGCAGGAATTTTGATGTTCACAATCATGAAGGGAGGTGTCCCGATTGTGAGGGTCAATTATGTAGTCGTTGGAGCTCTGAACTAGCCATTACAAAGGCTGCCAAGAGGCTCACGATTGTGTCCATGCTCCTCACAACCGTGAGGGTGCTCCTCACGATCTTGAGGGCAGACCGTGAGTGGCGCAGAGCTCTTCACACTCAGTTCTTCATCCGATTCATGCTCGTGATGTTCTTCATGATCGTGACCAGATCATGAGGGGCATTTCCCCCTTCAAATGACCTTGTTTGGACTTCAATTGAAGGCTTACTGATTGTAACTTTGAACCTAACTTATAAACACACTTAATTATAAAATTTTGCAACTAAAATTGATTGCTAAAATCAAAACCAAAGTTGATTTGAGATTGATCATGATCTTGATCATGCAAAGGGTCAATAACTTCATTGTTAATTGGGTTTTTATAAAAATACCCTAAAAATACATTTCAATAATAGAAATGTACCTTTTTTATAATTTACACATGTGCCCCAAAATAACAAAAATATTTACATGTGTGCCCCTCCTTCATTAATGCCAAAAATGCAAAAATGCAAAAAAAAAAAAAAAAACCTTTGATCTCGCTGCTTTTCTATCTCAATGATCTCCCTTCTCCATCCTCAAGCAGCCTCATCATCAATGGTACCTCAATATCATTCATCAACATCGATTCAATTTTGTGCAAGGTTGGTACCAACTGTGTTTAAGTTCATTTAGTTAGTTAGTGCTTTATGGTTTCACCTACTTATGATTAATTAGTTTTTTTGTTTTGGGATGGAATTTTGGTGATGCCTAATGGTCTTTTTTAGATATGGATTTGAGTTTTTGTTTGGTTTGTGAGAAAAGTAAGGGATTTCAAAAGGGAATTTTGGTATACTCTATGTGTGTGTGAGAGTAGTGTTAGGTAGTTTGATATTATTAAAACTAGATATTTGTTTGAGAATTTTGGTTTGATGATTTTTTTTTTGGTAATTTATTTAGTTTTGATTTTTGCAATTGGGAAAACAACAATTTTATTGTCCTAACTTCAAAATTTGACAATTGAATGTTCCAACTTTTATTTATTATAATTAAGTGTGTCAACCTGCTAAAAAATTACAATTAATTTTTTTTGCTTGTTAAAAACAAGTTTCCGGTTCATTGATGCTAAAGTGTTAGAATACTTGAATAAAATTACTGACATGGCCTTTACACAAGTGAAGCATGTGAGTTATAGATATGAGAAGACAATATTACCTATTGAATGCCATCTTCTTTTCCTTTTAATTTCATCTCCTTTCACTTTCATCCCCCTTCAATTTCAATTCATCACTTGTGAAATTCCATATCTTGTGAAAATTATACTTTTCCCTTTTTTGATAAGCACATACACCAACAAGCAAAAGGTTCCTCCTTTTATTTCTCATAAGGACCTCACCAATCCTTCTACAATTCTCATCACTATTAAAAAACCTAGCGCTAAAACCTAAAAAAGGAAAGTTAGAACCCCTTCTATACCAAAACCCAGATCTGAGTTATCACTCAAATTATATAAAAATACAGGTAGCCCTTTAAAGTGTGAGAATTTAGAAAACCCGAGGAAGAGGACAAACAATTGCAAGTGTCACATCCGTACCCTAATTATTGGTACAAATGCATTCATAATACATTGCATTTACATACATATTGATAGAATTTAAGTATAAGCTAGTATTTGTAGTCAAGTTAGTGTATCGGGTTAACCGTGATTTATATTCAATCAAAGAGTGAGAATTTTAGAATTTTGATGTCACTCAAAATGAGTAAAAATTTGAGAATAAAAGAGATTTGGAATAAAAATGAAGTAAAGGAATGAGAATTAAAAATTTTAGAATGATTTGGACTCAATTGCAACAAATAGTCGTGCTAAAATGCATAATTGAAAGCTTGAGGTTCCATAGGTTACAAAGTCATTTTATTAAGGGCTTTAGTGAATATTTTACAACAAATTTATCCAAAATGGGTCTGGATTCTTCTTTAGGTCGTGGCTGGTTGAATTTATATGTATATGTTTAAGAATAAAGAGAATAACTAACACTTCCTTAGAAAAAGAAAAGAAAAGAAAACAGGGGAAAACATAGCTGATTTGATTCTCCTTATAGAACCTGGTTCTTCCAAGTCAATTTTAAAGATCTAAATCAATTTCATGCCATTAATCATCTTCCTTAAGGCTATTTTACTTCAATTGGTAAGTAATTTTGGTGATTTGGTTGATTTTAAGTTAGGTCTTGCATGCTGCAGATTTCGGGTTCTATATGTCTGGTTTGACAGTCTTAGTATTGTGTTCATAACTTGAGTTAGAGAGCTTCAAATTGAGTTTTCTTTGATGATTTGGAAACTCTAAAGAGTCCTCTAAAATTTTTTTTCTTTTATATTGAGCTGAATCAGTCATTAAGTTAGACTAATAATAAGAAACATTTTGATGCTCACTCTGTTCGTGTATAATGACCTGGTTGTGTTTAGGTATCTATAACTCTTTCTATGGTTCTCCAAATGAAGCAAAATTTTTAGGGTATGTAGTATAAATATAAATATAAGATTTATTTAAATTTGGACTTCAAATTCGTTCTCTATAATTTTTGGAAATTTTTGTAAGTTTGGCCTGAAATAGCCCTTTTAAAATTAATAGGACAGATTTGAGGAATTGAGTTAGTTTGCATATTTTGCATATCATATGGGGGCTGAATGATTATGACAGTATGTGGGAATGTTATATTGATTATTTTTAAATGAAATTTCATGTCTTAGGGGCTGCAAAAATGAAAGGAAGGTGCTAGTGCGAATTAAGTAAAACGGTGTCTCGGTTGTATTTGTTTTGGAAGCTATTTTGTGAGTAGATGTTCAAGCCCTTTAAATATTTTTATAATGGAAATAAAATGATATTTTTGATGTTAATTCATGGATCTGAATTGGTGACTTGCAATTGTTTTAAATCAGCCTCTTGATACGTGAATTATATGTTTAAATTTCAATCTCATAAGGAGTTAAGTTTACAAGTTAAAAGTGTTATTTATATATGTTTGTTTTGGTAACCTGATTTAAGATCCTTTTGGTTACTTAGTGATTAAAATGAGCTTATGCTCAACCTGATTTCACTTCTTTGAACTATGATAAAGATTGATTGATTTTGAATGGTTATTCAACCATAAATGTGATAATGTTATTTTGATTGATTATTTGGTGAAAATGGTATTTGGTTTGTGTATTACCACCCTATATGAGTTGTTGGATGTGCTGAGATGATATATGCACATTTGAGATTGTGTTGGTTATTATTGCCCAATAAACAATAGGCACTTGATTGCAGGGCGGTGAAGGAAGAAGGGTCGTTCTGTGCTGATGTAGTCGAAGGGTTAGCCTTTAAGTGTGCCTAGAGATTGAATTGGTGATGGCCTGTATGTTATGGCCGGGTTGTAATGCTTGTTTAGGGATGGTTAATACATGTGAAAGATTATATTAATGCTTGTAAAGGTGTGTGTTTTACTTGACTAAGCTATTCTAGCTTTGATATTTCCAGTGGATTGCAATTTGATTTTAATTACTTATTATGCTGATTTGAGATAATTACTGTATTTGGTTTAACCAAATTATTTTCTGCTTGGAATATCTATTCATTGAGTATTTTTGTACTCATTTTACTCTGTTTTATAAACTTTTTCAGATAACAGGGCTTGATAGTGGGTGGATTGAGTTAAGAGAGTGTGTATAGAAGTTTCAAATCAAGGTTGGCCAACATCCTCATTAGAGAAGCCTTGTACTTTTGTTTCTAAATCTTGTTTATATAAATTTTATAAAAGAATAAGTTCTTAAGTCAAATGATGGTGGCTAGGATTTATGTTAAGCAACTATGTATAAAAGTGATTTATATTGCTTAATAATGTTTACTCTACCATGTCTTTGGTTTGCAAAGATTAATATCAATCTAGTTATAAAAATGTGATTTTCCTATGTTACTTAATTATCTTCTATTATAGTTATCAATCATAAATTTATCAAATTACAGGAAGGTTTTTCTTATTTTTAATTACATGATTACATCAGGCTTATTTTAATTCTTTTAGCTAATATAATTATAATTATAATATAATTTGATTAAATTAAATTATTTGTAGAATGGTTGGTTTTAAATGTCCATCTCGGGCTACTTGAGACGAGGTGTGACAGCAAGCTTAATTTTGAAGCTCCAAACACTCGATTCTCCAAATACCCGACTAATAATAGGGTCATCAAGAATCAACAGAATAAAATTCTTCGACTACTATCTTTGGTTAGTTTGAGACCATTTAATCGTTGTCATAAGAGAGTTAGAAACCAATAGGTCTCTACTGAGATAAGTGGTAGGAATACGGTCAATTGAAACACTGAGACAAAGCTTCAAAGCTTTGAATTGAAGACAAGGAGAGTAAGCATTATTGTTTCTTGCATGAACACAAGCATCACGTAGAATCAAAGAAGGTATAGAAATTAAAGCTAAAATAGCATGCAGTGAGGTCGTTATTATGGCTTCTTCGACGAGCTATACTTATGGCTTCATCAAGTGCGTGAGCTACTTTTGGTGTTAAGCATTGCCTAGCTATAGTTACTGCCATAGGCAGTGTCGGTGATGAAAGAAACAAAAAAGAAAACTCAATTATTGTTGTTTTTTTTTTTTTTTATTGTGTGTTGTGTGTTTTTATTTATGTAATTGTAATAATAAACAAAAATAAGCAAAAGCTTGAAAAGAAAATTAAGAACTGAGATAAAATGGGAATGATAAATATATATGGGGAGATGGGCACTGACAAGTGGTGATGAGTATCAATTCTAGAATTGTTGGTGGTGGACGGTGATGATGGAGTGTAGAGAGATGTTGTAGCCACTTATATTTCTTTAGTTAGAAATACAACAAGGTTTTTTTTTCATTTCATCTTTACCCTTTATCATATGCACATCAGGTGCATCCACTTTAATAACATGGTATTCCACGTCAGCAACTTAATGGGTCCATAATTGCCACATAATCATTTACCCACAAAAAAGCATTTAATTATAATATTTTAATAGATTGACAGACTCAATTGTAATAAATAAAAGTTAAAATATTTAATACTTTTTTTGTTTTTTTTAATTGTCACTTTTGGGAGTTTCACTTATATTAAGAAATAATTAATTAGCCTTTATTTTAAAAGAAAAATAAGTCAAGAGACTAAAATATTCTTAGTTTTTGAAAGACTAAAAAACAAATCCATAAATAATTTTAGAATTGTATAGAGTATTAATTACTTTGTATTGATAATGATAAGAGAAAAATTGGTAAAAAATGATTGTTATTTTATTGATTGTATAAAAATGACAATTAAATGAAATTTCATATTTTCTCAAAAAATGACAATTAAAAAGGAACGGAAGGAGTAATAAAATTTTAAAAAGTTGGGACACCAAAATTATTGTTTCCCTTTGTAATTTGAAGTTACGATTTCCTACAGGTACACATTAACTATACCCTTGTTTGTTTCAAACAAATCATGTGCGTGACTTCAATTTTAAATGACTTTTTGCAAAAGAAAAATCATATTCCCTTTAGTATGATTTCTTATTGACAAAATAGAACACAGTTCTTACATTTTTGTTTTGTCTTTGGTTGCTGCTACTGGTGATAGTTATTCTCCTAGTTTCATAGAAATTAAGGGTTAAATTAAAAAAGAAGTTGAAATTGATATTTAATTTTTCTTGTTTAATTATGGGACAAAATGTTATTTCTTACCTGGAAAAGTGCATCTAGTGCTTTATAATATCTATATTTAAGTAGCATTGTGCTTCAAGCTTTGCAATTGCACATTTAAGTCAATAATACTATTTTTATCTGGTGATTTTTTATTATTACAAAAGTGAATATGGCTGTTAAGTATTTGAATGAATTTGAATATATTTCCGTCATAATTATTGAATGAGTTTATTTAAATTAATTAGTAAGTTAAGATTGGTTATTAATTGAATTGTATAGATGGGTTGATATTGTTATATATATATATATATATATAGAGAGAGAGAGAGAGAGAGAGATTTCTAGAGAGACATTTGCAGTAATTTTTTTCATTTTCAAAAAATTTTAAAGTGATTGAAATACAAATTTCAAATGCATGAAATTTGAAATATTTTTTATTTATTTTTCATATATTTTTTGTTCATTTTCTGTATATAAAATAATCTCTTACACTTTTATTCAGTTGTATGAAGAAAATCTCATTATATTTTTTTCAAATGTTTATATATCAAATATATTTATTTCTGAATAAAAAATAATGTATTATTATTTAAAGACATCCTTTAAGTGTCTCTAGTTTTTCTAAAAATGTATTTGATATTTTTGTTTCATTCAATTTCAAATATTTTTTTTGTATATGTTTAGTATATTTTTCATATATGAAATAATCTTTTATACTTTTATTCAACTTCATGAAATCTCATTATATTTTTTCAATTGTTTATATATTTCAATGTTATTTATTTTTAAATAAAAATAAGGGATAAGTATAATTTTGATTCCTGTGGTTTTTTTTTTTTTACTTTTAAAGTACCATATGTTTTACAATTTTTTACACTTTAGTATCCTTCTAACTAATATCATCATTTTTTTATGAGAAAAAATTAATATAATGTCAAATTTCAATGATAAATTTATTTTATATATGATTTAGGATCAATCTAACCAATTGGTTACTTTAAAAAATATTGTAAATTTATTTTAAAAATCATTTCTTTTTATTCATAATTAAATTAAACATACATCTAAAAATTATTTTTTGTCAGTTTATTGTAGTTAGTTGAATAATATATTACTCATTATATGATTTTAGCATTGAAAATGCATATTATTTTTACATTAAAGCATATATTTTAAACAATATTTGTTAGAAGGGTACTAAAGTGTAAAAAAATATGAAACATATGGTACTTAAAAGCCAAAAAAAAAATCATAGGACTGGTTTTTTCAAAAGGCAAAACCACAGGGATCAAAATTGTACTTATCTCTAAAAATAATTCATTATAACCAAAAGACATGTGTTAGATGTCTCTTGTTTTTCAAAAATGTATTTAATATTTTCTTTTCATTTAATTTCAAATAGTTTTTGTTTATTTTATGTACATTTTAGTTATTTTTTTTGTATGTTTTTAGTTTATTTTCCGTATATAAAATAATCTCTTACACTTTTATTCAATTTCAAAAAGAATATTTAACAATTTTATTATATTTTTTCAATTATTTATATATCCAATGGTATTTATTTCTGAATAAAAATAATGTATTATAATTGGAAGACATATATTAAATGTCTCTTATTTTTTCAAAAATGTATTTGATATTTCAGTTTCATTCAATTTTGAAAATTTTTAGTTTATTTTTGTATATTTGTAGTTTATTTTCTATATATGAAACAATCTATTACACTTTTATTCAACTTCGTAAAGAATATTGAACAATCTCATTATGTTTTTCATTATCTTTGATTGAATATATTAGCATTAGCATTATTATTTATTTTATTATAGATAACATCATGACTGTTATGTTAGAGGTTTTATTCATCATGACTATAATATAAATTTGAAAGACATGAAATTTGAAATATTATTTATTTATTTTTCACATATTGTTAGTTTATTTTCGTATATGAAATGAATAACATAACAAATTTTCATTAATTTATTTTATATTAATTTTTATTTCATTTTATTAATTTTTGTTTGATTTGAAATTAGTACTCATTTGAATGTAAATAATTTTTAAAACCGAAAATTGATGAAATTAAAGAAAAAATAAAAATAAAATAAAATAGATCAAAATTTTAATTGAATTTTTCATTTTAAAGTATTGATAAACATATTTATAATTGTTGAAAATTAGTTAGAATTATGATTTTATTTTACCTCATTAAAATAAAAGGGTTAAAGTTTTAGCTTTTATAATCTAGAGGGAGTAAAATATCTTATTTATTGAGAAATTAACGAAAAAATTAACGGCAAGAGGAAAGTACTGACGGAATAAAAAGTTAAAGAGGTAAATATTCGATTTTAAAATAAGAGGGAGGAATGTGTGATTTAGGTTAAACTTCAGAAGAAAAATGTAATTCGCTCTTTATTTTAATTTTAATAATTTATAAAATAAATTTTTAATCCTTCAATAGTAGAAAACTATCTCTGATTAACACTCCTTGATTTTTTTTTTTTAGAAGAAAAGAGGCCAAGTCTAACAAAGTAGATATCTTGTCATTGCAAATTAATTTTATTGGAGCTTTCGTGCAATTTCAAAATATTTTCCAGCCTCTTGCAATTTTTCCCTATAATGTGCATAATAACAGTCCAAACAAGAGGAATAGGAAAGAAGACTAATTAAAAAAAAAAACCAAAATTACAGACAGGAATAAGAAAGAAGATTAATAAAAAAAAATACAAAAATTAAAGACAGGAAACAAATAGATTATGAGAAGAAAATCTCGTGAAAAATAATAGTGGAATTGATGACGTTTTCGTTGGAGGTGAGCTGGCCCTTATTTGTGCCATAAGTTGTGCATGACTCACCTGATCAATGTCTCATTAATATAATTTCTTGATTGATGAATAAATGATAATATGGCTTATCTTATAAAATTCATAATACTTTATGAATTTAATTATGTTTTATATCTTTATTTTTTGAAATAATGTTTTATATCTTTATTAACTAAATATACAATATTCAAAAAAAACCATGTAATTACTCATATATAAATACAAATTTCTAATAAAGTTAACATCGGTGGATGATTATTTTCTAAACATAAGCTTAGAGATTTGACTCCATTAATTATAACCAAAAAAATTAAATTAATCAAATTGGTTCAAATGGCAAGAAGTTTATATATATATATATTTAATTAAAATCTCATATTTGAATTTTATATAAGTAAAAAAAAAGGGATATTAAAAAAAATTTTATCGATCTTTTTATAGATTTATCTGACTCAAATTTCGAATTAGTTAAAATTTTTATGACTATCGAATATTAAAAGCATCGATGGAAAAAGAGAGATTATCTTAGCATTGTTAATTACTGTGTTAAACACCATGAAAGACCCGTCCAATTCTATGCAAAACATATAGATATTGTTGAGTGGAGTTGAGTACAACACTATACCATTTTCTCTGCCGGCTCTTACTCCATCTCTCACTCTTACACTCTTATTACAACTGTCTACACATGTACATTATTCTTTTAAAGAAATAACATACATTAATACGGTAATAAAATCTTGACTTGGTTTTTCAATGTATATGTATATAAAATAAATAGATTATACCCATCAATATAAAACACATAAATCTTCCTATTTTGGCGGACAAATCTTTTCAACTGAAATTACTTTTGCAATTTCTATATATCTATATCATTTCAATGTGTTAATTAAGGAGAGAGTGAATTAGGAGCAACCTTGTCTTCTGTCTCTCTTTTGCTCAAAGGGAGACACAGAGAGACTCGTATTTATGTTATTTCCCTGCTAGATATTGAACAGCCATGCAGGTGGAGCTTATCTTTTTGCTGCTTTTGCTACTAGCAGTGACTGGTGTTGTGCATGGTGGGGACGTAACCTATGACGGCAGGTCTTTGATCGTCGATGGACAGCGAAAGCTTCTCTTCTCTGGTTCTATTCACTATCCAAGAAGCACCCCTGAGGTATTTTTCTCACTTCTTTGTGCTTTTT
>CATIWM010439822.1:0-13528 GCA_949671775.1 Mallotus repandus
ATTTGAAATTATTTATATGACACTGAAATGAATTTTTAATTAAAAACATGTTAAAATTATTAAAAGGTATAAAGTTTACAATTTTAAAGTGAAAAAGATATTTTAGTGTCTTATAAACAAATGCAAACTTATAGTGAATTAAAATATTATATTTTTTAATTTTAAAATAGTATATTTTAAGGAGAAAATTTTGCTAACTCATTAAATTCTCTCTTTTTTTTAATAAAAAGGTGTTTGGTGCTATATTAACATAACATTTATCAAATACTAAACTATTGATTAAAAATATAGATTAATATTGAAATAAAAAAAATTTATTGATAAATTTTAGAAAAAAATATATTAAAATTGTTAAAAGTGGTAAAATTTATAATTATAAATTTTAAAAAATATATTAAAATATATAAAGTTTAAAATTTTTTAAATAAAAACTATTAAAACTATTAAAACTCATAATTATTAAAACTTGTAAAGTTGGGAAAAATTTTATGGTTACTTGGATTTGTACTTTTTTTATTTTACTTTATTTTATCTAATGGTGTATTTTATACTTTTATTTTATTTTATTTTATTTTATGATGTATTTTATTATCTAATCGTAGCATTAATAAAATATATTTGACTTTGTAAAAATCAACACAACCATAGACTACACCTAAAGTTAAACATTTTTTCAAGTAATTTAGTTAAAAATATTTAAACTCACTTGAAATAACCGCAAATCGGAGCGTTAAAGGAGTGATCTTCCTGCAAGATTTCGCTCTGCCATTTGGTTCAAGAATCAGGGAAATATAAACGAAAGAAGAACACTAATATTGAAGCCAAAATTGGTAAACTAATCAAATCCGTTGCCAACTTCTTTATCGGCGGTGATAGCATCCTTTGGTGTGACTGTGAAATCGTCGCTGTAAAGTTTCTTTTTCTTCTTTTTTTTTTAAAAAAAAAATTAGGGTTTTTTTTAATTTGCACTGTTTCCCAATTCTTAGGACATTGAGTTAATTACTAATCTTTGATTGTAGGGTGGCCACGGGCCAGTTCAGACCCTGAACTGGTCTTGAACCGGACCATTTTTGAATCAATTTGAATTGAAACCAAACTTAAATTTGTCTGGAACTGTCCTATTTTTGGTTTAAAGTAGGTTCAATTTTTTTAAACCGTGAACCGGCGGTTCTGAGCTGGATTTAAAAAAAATGTATATATATATATATATAGTTAGATTTTTTTTAAGTCACAATCATTTAATTTTATTTTTATATATAACCGATTATTTAATGAAAAGATTAGAGAATAAATATAAATAAATAATTTTGATTTAATTAATGGATATTTTGTTTAATAATTTTAAAATATAGATAAACTAATTTTGATAAAACAAAAATTATAAATTATTTACAAAAAATAGAAACTTATATATAATTCAAGTGTCAATGTGACAATATGACATTCAGTTATTCAAATGTCTATAACTACAAGGTAATATATTAAAACATTTATATATATCTATAAGTGTTTTAATATTACAATATTTTAAGTTATTTAAATATAATTAAAAAATAAAAAAAATTTAGAACCAAAATTCAGTTTGAAACTGGAACCAAAATTAGAACCGTCCTATTTCCAGTTCAAGTTCATTTCCATAAATCTTCAAACTGGAACCGTTCGGTTCCGAACCGTGGCCACCTTTAATGGAATGCATTTTCCCTTAATTTGTCCCATTTGCAATTATGTGGGGATAGAAATCGTCACAATTTATTCCAGAGATTGATTCCTGAGGAGGCTGATATGTAATATTTGTTTTGTAGGCATCTGGCTCCATAGTCCACCTAAATACCCAATTGATGGATGAGTTTTGGCTGTGGATGCAATTGCTCCAAAACCTTGTATCACGGGGCCATTATCCTCTCTCTAAAAAATTAGTCTATTGGAGTGTGCAGCACCCATGTTTATAAGGTCAGAATTCTCATTCAATTGTTCAACGCTCTCATTGCACCTGCTCTTTGTCCAAAGGAGGAGAAAGACCCATCCGGTTCGGACCTACCTCGATTCCGATGTCTCTCGTGAGGGCCCCATATTAAAAGAGAGTATAGTTTTCCTTTGATACCACTTATTTTAAGGCTATTACCCTCTCCCAAAAAATTAGCCTATTGAGATATGCAGCATCCATATTTATAAGTAGGGGTGTTCATCTGGCGGGGCGGGTTGGGCATCAAAATTTTTCAAAATTTAAAGACCGAACCCAACTGAAAATTTAAGGATGGTGATGGTCGGATTTTCGATAATCAACGAAATAATATATAAAATAAAAGAAATAAAGAAACGAAGAATTTTCAGTGGCCAAATGGTTTTCGGGCTTCCCTTTCTCCATCCAGACACTAGTTCGAGTCCCATTTTCACCACTTTTTGGTGAATTTAAACCTGGAAAACCTAATAAAGAGAACTAAAGTCTTGCCACTTTGCTACAATCAACCTTTTGATATTTTTTAACTGTAAATTATATATATATATATATATATATATAAAATAACTAAATGTTCAGATTTTCAGTCAAAAAATTTACAAATGTATAATAACATAAAGCGACCCAACTTGAGTCGGTTCGATTTAATATTAAAAAATCAGATCGGTCAAAACGTGGAATTCTGGACATTTGGCCTCACTTTTCTTCGCAAGTAGGACAATTTTTTACATTGAAATTTGGGTCATGGAACCAATAAGTTAGGCAAATGATGTCATTTTATCTTCTTTTTCTACCTAAAAGAGAAATTTACCTAAAATGTTTATCCTTTTGTATTTCTTATTTCAATTTTGCTCTTCTTTTTTCTTTTTTGTTTTCTCCTTATTTTTTTCCTTCTGTTTTTTCTTTTTCCTCTTTTTTTTTGAAAAGCTGGAGATTGGAAATAAGGAAACGCACCCGAGCATCTCAACTAGGTTGACACACTCTTAGCGTTTGCATCACACTTCCAAAATCCAAAATAAAATTAAAATTAAAGATAAAAATGTGATACAATAATAGTGAGATGACAAAGCATCAATAGATCTAAGTAAAACTATAAATAGATCTTCTACTGAAATCAGTACATAGAGCATTAGCACAAAAAGGAGCTGAGTCCTACCATAAAGGAGCGTCAACTTAGACACCATGTACTACGACCAGATCAGCAATAGCATTGCCCTCTCTGTGGATATGAGAAACACGCAACTCCATTTGAGCAGCATAGTGCAAGCACTTAAGCCATTTTGGCTTGATCATCCAAGGAACTCTTGAGGTGTAAATTATAAGTATGGCATGGCCTCGTATGGTTAGGTCTTGATTTTATGTTTTTTTTTTTGTGTTTTGGGGTTCCCCCCCGTACCAAAGAAAAAAAATAAGACATATACAACTAAACTAAATGTTATTATTAATTAATTAGTTGTTTAAGTTTGTTGGCAATTATGTCAATTTTTTTTGAAATAATTAGTTATTGATTTTAAAATTAGTATCTCTCCAAGAGCTACAAAATACGATGCATGGATCAAGTGAACCTTTCACAAGCTTTCTGACTAGATGGAGAGAAAAGTTGGCCCAAAATGAAGCATAAGCCTGCAGAATCTGACCAGTTGATCATAGCTTTAGAATCATGTGTTTCACCTTTAGCCAATAAATTAAAGGACACGGGCATAAGGGGCTTCAAAGAGCTCTATCATTTCAGAGTACAAGTTGAAGCTTATTTGAATTTAAGCATCAATGAATGATGATTATCTTTGAATGTTTTTTTATGTTATAATAATTCAGAACAATGCTTGGCTGCAACTTTTTTCTTAGCGCCAATGCATGTCTGATTATCTAAATTACCTGATTATGAATTCATTGTGATTGTCCATGCTATGTTATTCTTGAATGAGAGAGAGAGAGAGATTAAAGAAAAGAAAAAGAAAAAAAAGAAAGATCACATCAAATAAAAGGGCTAAAAGTCACAATTGACTTTCATTTTTCTTTTAGGCACTTTCAACTTCAGCTTTTCTTGAAATGAATTCACCATATTCATAAAAAAAGAAAAAAGAAAAAAGAAAAAAGAAAAACATAGAAGAAAAGAAAAAGAAAAGAAAAAATAAATAAAGGAAAATAAGGTGAAATGAAGGAAAAGAAGAAAAGTTTTTGTTTATGCCCCCATATTTAAAAAGTCAATCCTGTGTGACCCTTTTTGAAAATTGTCTTGCAATGCCCATCTTTACAAATTTGTGCCAATAGTACTAATCTCAAAATCCCAATCCAAACATTTCTACCCAATGTGAGCCAAAAATAGTTGGTCAGAAAACCCGCAAAGGGTTGATCAATGACAAGCATAATGTAGCATGCCAAATTATAACAAATGAGTAATCATGTAAAGATAGTCATGATCGACATATGTTAGCATGTGAAGTGTTAGACATGGACTTTTTTTACAAGTTTTGCAGCAATTAGCACTATGAGTGTGACATCAATGTCCAACAATCAGCAGCAAGAGCATCGAGTGATCCGTGATTAAGTGGACAAGACAATAGTCAATCATTATGTGAATTTACAACCACCCAACTAGGTTCGAAAATTCCTAAAAAGGGAGCAGCCTAGGCAAAATAGGAAAATAAAAAGAGAAAAAAATGAAAAACCCAACTAGGTTTGAAAACTCCTAGAAAGGGAGCGACCTAGGCAAAAGATGGAATATAAAATAAATTTGGTTGCATTTTCATTATGAGAAGAGCAATTCGAGAACTCATAAGATTTTGCTTCGTGATGTAAGAAAGAGAGGGTCTATCAATTCCTCAACTAGAGGGCAAATTATAAGATAGAAACTGGGGGCGCATTAGGGGTTAAGCACTATTGTCCTACAACAGTGAAAGTATTCCAAGGAGGAAACTAAGCTGGGGACATTTGTTGTTATTAACCCAATTTGATAATGAGAGGGTCTTAATTTCTGTTCCATTTAGATATGTCGCTCTCAACGATAGTCTTTGATAGACTCAATTTTTGAATCTGGATTCTTTGATATAATGAGGGCCAGTTCCCAAAGATTAGCCCTAAGCAGAAAAGGCATTTGGCTAAATCATTCAAGATTTCCTATTTCTCCTAGCTCTTGCATTCATGAAATTTTTACAAAAATTATTTTGACATTTCATACATGTTGGCATTAGAATAATGCATGTCTTTCACAAATAGTACACACGAGATTGTGTTGTTAAATCATTTTTGAAAGCTTTCAAAGATCACGATCATGCATACATCAGCTGGGAACTTTGTGAATGTGTCTTCTAAAAAATGAGCTAGCTCCAGTGTAGATGATGTAGACCAGCTATCATTATCTTTGCCTGACACCCTGTGAGGCTACATGGCTTATTTTGATTGACCCTGCCTAATGCCCCAAAGGCCATACGACATTTGTTGTTTATTTTTGGCTGACACCCCCGTGACTGTATGGCACTTGTTTATTTTTACCTAACACCCCCGAGGCTATATGGTACTTATTTATCTTCGCCTGATGCCCCCGGCTGCCATATGATACTTGTTGTTTGTTCCTGCCTGACGCCCCTGAGGCTATATGACACTTGTTATTTGTTCTAGCTTGACGCCCCTAAGGTTGATGGTGTAAATTTCTGTGAGTGACTTCTCGAGATTCACGTTTGTGACTGATTGGTCGGTTGTATCCTCGAAGTTCAAGGTTCAATAAGTGATTGGTTGGGTTGTATCCCCGAAGTTCATGATTCAAGAGTGGCTAGTCGGTTTGTATCCCCGAAGTTCACGTTTAAAGAGTTTATGGTTAGGTTGTATCCCCGAAGTGCATGTCTCAAGGAGTGTCTGGTCGGGTTTGAATCCTCAAAGTGCATCTTCTTTTCTAAAGAGTGTCTAGTCGGGTTGTATCCCCGAAGTGCACGACGTAGGGAGTGTCTGGTCGGGTTTAAATCCCCAAAGTGCATCTTCTTTTCTAATGAGTGTCTGGTCGGGTTGTATCTCCAAAGTGCACGTCACAAGGAGTATCTGGTTTGGTTTGAATTCCCGAAGTGCATCTCCATTTCTTTACTGAGTGACTTCTTAGGCTAGGAAAACCTGAGGATCATGGTCATGTTTCATTTTATCTTTACTGAGTGACATCTCGGGCCAGAAAGGCCCGAGACTCACGATTCAAATATTAATGAGTGGCTGATTGGGCTAAAAAAACCCGAGGATTATGGTCACATTTCGTTCTTTTTTACTGAGTGATTTCTCAGGCCAGAAAGACCCAAGACTCACGCTTCAAATATTAATGAGTGGCTAATCGGGCTAGAAAAACTCTAGGATCAGGGTCATATTTTGTTCTGTCTTTACTGAGTGACTTCTTGAGTCAGGAAAACCCAAGGCTCACACTTTAAATATTAATGAGTGGCTGATCGGGCTAGGAAAACCGAAGGATCACGGTCACATTTTATTCTGTTTTTACAGAGTGACTTCTAAGACCAGGAAAACCCGAGACTCATGCTCTAAATATTAATGAGTGCCTGATCGGGCCAGAAAAACCTGAGGATCACAGTCATATTTTCATCTTCTTTACTAAATGACTTCTCGGGCTAAAAAAATTTGAGACTCACGCCTCAAATATTAATGAGTGGCTAATCGGGCCAGGAAAACCTGAGGATTATAATCACGTTTCCATCTTTATTACTAAGTGACTTTTCGAGTCAAAAAGATCCAAGACTCACGCCTCAAATATTAATGAGTGGCTGATCGGGCCAGAAAAATCTGAGGATCACGGTCACGTTTCAAGATTGTTTCAATAAATTTGAAATTCAACCTATCGGGTTTGAATTCTCTAGGCTGACAATGCGAGCGAAGCTCGGAGGTCAGGTACATCATTTTTGTTGTTTACTGCTTTGTTATGCATATTGCTTTTTCAAAAAATTAATTTTAAAAATCTAGTTTTCAAAAAACTAAGGGGGCAAACTGTGGACACTCTTGATTTGGTAAGCCCGCAATGAAAGCCCAGTGATGAGATAGAGTCAATTTTGAATGCAAGAAAACCTAAAACTTCTTTAGAAATGGACTCAAGATCCTAAAACCCTTAGTTGAGCCCAAAACACCAAACCATGACTCAAAACTTCAAATTTAATCCCAAAAGCCCATTTTCCCCAAAGGCCCAAAGCAGGCTTGAGCAAAGAGGCGACACCTCTTTAGCCTGAGTATCGGTGAGGCCACGCCTCATCATGGCCGACCTACTTTACATTAAATGTATTTTTTGGCTTCATTGTGCAAAGAAATGGACCCACCATATCATTAGTTTGGAGATGTGGTATGAAAATGAGACTTTTAAAGCAGGAAAAAGGCTGGAAAAGGATGAGAGAATGATGAAAGATGCAAGGTGGATATTTGACCTTAGTTTTAAAAAATTAAAAGGGCAAGGGTTGAAGGCAAAAGAGGGGAGGTTGGCTATTTTGAAAAGGGGAGGACTGAGAACGTTTTTGAGGAAAAAAAGAGGAAAAATAGAAAAAGAAGAAAAAAAGGAGTTTTAGCTTGAAAGTTCATTTTCTTAAGAAGAAAGAAGGAGCTCTTGCATTCATAAAGCACTTGAATCAGCAAAACAAGCTCTGAGAGCTTAGTTAGGAGCTTTGAAATTGATAAAATCAGTGAGTGTCATCATTTTCAAGTTTTAAGCTCATTGTTTTACATAAGGCTTCATTTATTGGTTTTATTGCTTGTTTTTGTGTTTGTTATGCATTTAAGGTTACATCCATGCCATGAATATATGAGATACTTAGTATTAGACGTAAATCTTTGTTTATTTATCTTTAGTTTGATTTTCTTAAGACTTAAGAAACTTGTAGCTTGTAGAATATCTATTAAAGAGATTATGCCTCTTCAAAGAGGTGTCGCCCCTTCGTGTTGAGGTGACATTAGGTTGCCTCTTTGCCTGGAGGCCATGCCTCATCAAAGAGGCGTCGTCGCTCTACCAGAGCTGGTCCAAACCAACTTTGATTTTTTATGTTTATTTTGTGTAGTCTTTAATCCATCATGTATTTAATGTTTTAATCTTATATGTAATCATCATGATATTAGGTTTAGTTAAGTGTTGACTTATGTTTAAATGAGTATTTGTGTCTATTTTGTACAAATTTAACTTGGTTTCTTTTTGTGGGTGATATTACTGTTTTGTGAGAAAGAACTAATTCTTGTTAATTGCAGGGATTTTAGGGTGATTTTACCTTAATTGGTTCTTGAGAGGATTTTCTTTTAATTCATTGTTATTCTAATTATACAAAGTGTTATAATCCATAATCCCTTCCCTATTTATTTAGATGTATTTTTGTGAATTATTTGTGATCAATATTGTGTTTATAAGCATACAATGGGACTAATGTGCAAACTTGGACTAAAGTGTAAAATGTGCTAATCAATTGAAAATAATTACAATTTTCATGTTAATAAGGAAATAATGAAATAATCAAAGGTAATAAAATAAAAAACACGAACGGAGGGTAACCACAAGGTTGGGTGGGCATTCCAAAAGCCCATACCAATTTCCGAACTCGATATCTGATGATGGCTTCTGGGAACCTCCATGGAATCCAGTTGTTGTATAGTGTATCCTGACTTTCATTCGGGTAGCGACTCCATCTCCATTTTAGGCCACAAGCCCATTATGTATTTTCTAGTGGGCCTTAAGCTCACACAGTTTCGTGGTTGCCAAATACTTGGACGCGCGTACCGACCCCGCCACCTACAATATTCCCTTTCAATAATACAAATGTTTTACATGTGATTTACTATTAATATAACTACTTAAATACTTTTAAAAAATTACAAATTTAGACTCCGTTTGTTTGCGAAAAATATTTTGTCTTTAAGGCTCCGTTTATTTGTGAAAAATATTTTGTCTTTGGAAAATAATTTCTAGAGAAAATATTTTCCAAAAAGAAAATATTTTTCAATGTTTGGATATAAGACAATAAATGAGGAGAGATTGCATTGAAAAATAAAAGAGAATGCAAAAAATGAGGAAAGAAGACATTGAAAAAGGTATTGAAAAATGATTTCCCATCTTTATTTTCCCTAGTTTTGCAGTTATTTTCCTTTGACTAATAATTTATTTTCCTTTGACTTATTTTCTTTGGTAATCCAAATATTGAAAAATAAGGGAAAATATTTTTTGGAAGTATATTTTTCACAAACAAATGGAGCCTAAAAAAATATTTTCTAGAAAATTTATTTTCCAACGAAAATATTTTTTAATATTTGGTTGTAATACTAAAAGACAATAAATGAGGAAAAATGCATTAAAAATGCATTAGAAAATGATTTCCCATCCTTAGAATGGGAAATCATTTCCCTTGTTTTGAAGTTATTTTCCTTTAACTAACAAATTATTTTCTTTTTTGACTTATTTTCTTAGGTAATCTAAACACTGAAAAATAAGAAAAAATATTTTTTGTAAACAGCCTTATTTTAAATATTATTTCTTTATATTCATAATAAAATTAAAAATACATCTTATTTTTATTTATTGTGAATTTATTTTAGTTAGTTGAATGCTAATACTACTTAATAAATAATTTTACTATTAAAAATCATATTATTTTAACATTATATCTTATATTTTAAACAATATTACTAAGTACGGTACTTGTTGACACCCGATTTTTAGCAGTTCTCCAAAAGTTGTATAATGATGAAAGTTTTTTGTTGACTAGACAGAGGACAAGCTTGAAAAAAACTATCTGTAATGTGCTTCTAGAATTGCAACCCACAAAACCTTGAATTGAGCATCCGAATCAATGAATCAGACAATTAAACCCTTGAACCGGGAGCCCAATTCATTGAACCGAGAAATGTCCTATTAATGGTTTTAATTTAAAAACTGGACTTTAGGTGCGAAACTGGGACTTAAAATCCTAACCTAAGGCCCTAAGAATATGAACCAAAGCTTTAAAAGTTCGGTTCATCGATTTAGAGGATGAATCAAACTTAAACACTTGGAAAACTCCAAGTGTTGGCTTTCCAAAAATCAAACACGTAGCAAAAATTAAAAATTTTAATAAAAAAACCCTTATAGGATCCACATAATTCGGTTAAATCGATTAAGAGGGATTCCTAAACTCACCAAGACAATTTCAAGGCAAGAAAGTTAGAAGGATGAGAGGGGATTCACACCGCTGACACCCTACCTCAAGCTTTTTGTGTCTTCTTATCAGATTAGGACATCCTGAATAAAGCCACGTCCTCTATCGGTATCCACACAAACAGGATGTCCAAAGTGGTATTGGTGTACTAACACCTTTTCTCCATGACATGTGTATTTTTCTTTTCTCAAAAGAAGTAGAAAAAGGAGGAGAATGAGAGCTAACTTAAAACCACCCTAGAGACTAAGATGTATATATAGACATCCCTTCTAGGGTTTCACTTACCAAAATTATTTTGGTATATATATATATATGTGTGTGTGAGTATTTATTTATTTATTTATCCAAAAAGAATTTCAAGTCCGCTTTGGCACTGTTCTAAGTGTGTGACCCTGTAGGTTCACACAATATTTACAGTAGGCCTAAAATCCCCATTTTAGCCCACAAGGAATAAGTGGCCTCTAGTAAGACATTATGATTACCCAAGTTGTGTGAAGGCCGATAATCCAACATAACCTAATCCACAACATGTATTATAGTCCTTTTATGATGCGATATCTTGATTGAACATATAGCATGGTTTATGTAATCCTTATGTTGTTCAATCATGCCATTTCTTGATCCTAAGTAAACTGATACTGATAACTCTTTGTCAACTCATTCTAGCATGACCATGAATTTTTCCTCATTCTAACTCATCGAAGGGCCCATAGATAGGGTTGTAATCGAGCTGAGCTTAGTTAAATAATGAGGAGATTGGGCTCAACTTGACTTATTGGAAACAAGCTCGAGCCGAGCTTAAGCTTGGTTAATTTTGAGATTTCATGTTCGAGCTCGAGCTCGGATCGTAATTGTGGAACTCGGGCTCGATAAGATTTGGCTCATTTAAGCCTTGTTTATGTTAAGCTCGAGCTCGTTCGTTTGAAAGCTTAGGCTCGTTTAAAAGCTCATTTGTCTGCTCATTTGTTAAGCTTGATTGAGAGCTTGTTTAAAGCTCGATTGTGAGGTCGTTTTGGGCCACGATTTGGAGCTTGTAATAAGCTAAAAAATTATAGAAAATAATCAAAGTTTGACATTAAAAGTAACATCTTAATAAACCTTACAATAACCTATCTAAACAAACTAAAAAGTACAAATAGAACAACATAAAAACACAAAATTACAGTCCAAAATAAGAAATTTAATGTCCACATTTAAATGGATAAAACAAATATGTAGTGATCTTCAACATCTTTGAGCATAAAAAGCTTGTATTAATAAAAGCTAAAAAAAATTTGCATTATGAAAAAATTCTACATTATTAAGCAATTCTGCATTATTAAGAAAAGCATACAACAATAAATTAAACAAATTAATACAACTACTTGCACACTAAACCTGAAGAAAAGGCCGTTTGCACATCATACCTCAATAAAATGCAGTCTTCACGAGGTAGGTATTTTAATCTCTTTAATATCCTCTTGATCCTATTAAAAATACAACAATTAGCAATATAATTTTTTTTCCATCAATATAGCAATATAAAACTACAATAAACATTATTGAAAACATAAAAATATATACATAAAGAATTGCAAAAACTAACAAAAATTACTTAAAAATAGAATAACAATTAGTAAAAATTAAATAAAATTAAAACTGAAAATAAGATATTAAGTAAATTGGCCAGTTTGCATCAACAACATGAAAAATGCTCAGTTTCTTTAGTACTGATAAGAAACAGGAAAGCTCAAAAAGGAAAAAAATCAAGATAACTACCTCTGTTGGAACACGAACAAGTGAAGAAATGGCACCTCCGATGACACCTGCAATCTAAATGAAGTCTTGAAACCTATTATAACAAAGAAAAAATAGAACTTCTACCCAATAGATTGAAGCCAAAATTCTCTTTTTGCAGGTAAAAGAAAACATGAGAACTCTGGAAAATCAAAGAAAAAAATGTACAAATCTTTATCTTTTTAGATGCAAAGATTGACCTCCATAAAAAAAATCACCAGGTACTAAGAGAATTCTGCACATAACAATAACAACAAAGCCATAAAGAGAAAAAAATTTTAAAGAGAGGAAGCATATAATTCTGATTTTACCAAAGCTAGATTAAAGAAACTATATATACAGTCAAATTAGCAAATCAATTTTTTTAAAGGAACTAGTTCAGCAACAAGAAGCATATTATCAGAGACTTACCAACTGAGCAAAAACACCAAGATTTTCATTCAATGCTTTCAACATTTTCTTCTTCATAGTATCATAAGTAGCAACATATATGGTAGAAGCCCTGCAAATAAATGAAAAGTTAAAAAATTGCACGCTATTTAACAAAGGAATTTTGTTCTTTAAACAATAATTGCTACTGGATGATTGCAAATGAAAGATAAATGAGCCTAAAAATCCTTTGTATTTGATTGTAAAATCCTAGGTACTTTGATAGAGAATTTTCGCAAAGACCATAACTCACCAAACCATGATTCATCATTTCTAAACCTTTTTGAAAAAAGCAGCAACAAAATGACTAGAATAGAACAAAATCAAATAGAAAGTGAGAAAAAGAGTGAGATACCTGAGCAATCTTTTTGAAAGTGACAAGAAAAGGAGTACGGATCTGAGTAAAGTGGCTAGCTTAGAGCTTGAATCTAACAGACAAGCTGTCATTAGAAAAGATTGTGAGCTTGGATCTAATAGAGGAACAGAGGAGATTGTAAGCTTAAAGCTAACAGACGAACAAAGGAGAAGAGGTTAAACAGTCCAGTGCTATTAAACAGTCTGGTACTGAATCGCTCATTCAAAGTGTGACGAGCATATGGGTTGGGGGAGTGATCGTCAGAAGTTGGCAGTGGGTAGGGGGAGTAGTTGGCGGAAGGTGGCAGTGGTAGCTAGGGCAAGATGTATGAACAGGTGCGAGATGAAAACCAATTAGGGTAGGGAGCGGCGGTAGTAGAGGGAAAGGGGTGAATGTGCGAAATGAAGAAATTAGGTTAAAAGTTGTGAGTTGTGACATTGGGTCATAAGAAGGTCTTTTGTGGTTTGGTGTTTTTGGGTTTTTGATATCAAAACTATATAGTTTTGAGGTTATACAATTAAATTACTTTAGATTATATATTATTTAATTTTAATTTTAACTAATATTATATATTTTTAATTAGTCAAATATGATATTTATTTGCTTAATTGTTAAATTAAAAGTAAAATTTATTATAAATATCAATGTTAATTTAAAATAGAAATATTTATAAATATAATTGTATAATTTACATTGTGATTAGATAATCGGAAACTACATGATTGTGTAGTTAGATATTAAATTATTATATAACTTTAAATATATGTAGTTTATATTGTGATTATATAAATATACTAATATCACTATCACTTAAAATTATGAATATTACTTAACTTTATATTTAGGTAAGAAGTTTATTATCTATTGGTT
>CATIWM010439855.1:0-37410 GCA_949671775.1 Mallotus repandus
AGAGAAGTCGCAAATATTAAAGATATCTAGCGGCATGGATTATGCTCCAATGAAGTGAAAAATTCTGAAGACTGAATTATTTGGCTGTAAAGTCTTCTGAAATGTACCTTCTTTTATGCTCTCTGTTTGTGAGCAAGTAGCACTGAGTAATGTCTTTATTACTAATTTAAATTAAAAATTGTTATTTATGTTTTTCATATGTATGTATGTATACATAGAGCCTAATTAATATATATTTTTTGTAATGAATTCATGGTTTAAACACATGTGATTTTGTGCCAATGTGAGAAAATGTGATAGACTAAAACATTCCCTGAAACTTGGTTAGAATGATTAAAAAAGAGAGTAGAACTACAGGTGTATAATCTGCAAGGAAATTAACTCTGTTGATGCAATTAAATTGCTGTGCAGACTGATCTAGCACATCACCATCCTTTTTCTTCCACATTGAGGAACTTTGGTAGCAAGAAGCTCGATAAAGACAAAGGTTAAACTTCCTTGGTTTTTTCTTTAATATATGAAACTTCCTGTTAGCATATTCTTCTTTGTTAGTTGTTTTTATTAAACTAATTCTGCATCTGCAGAGGTCAATGTTGAAATTTTTCGAGGTGGTAAACTCTTAAATCCTTCAGTATTTGAAAAAGAATATCAAGATTGGATTATTCAAATGCACGATCATTATGATGAGGAAGTTGACACTGGCAAGGATGATCCGCTTCTTGTTGTCAGCCCCACAAACAAAAGGGGACTTGGGATTTCTTCTGATGGTAAGCATTTGTTGGTGAACCACTTTAGGCATATTTTTTCAGGGGACTTGCTTTTGTTTTATATTTTGTTAGATTTCACTATGGTTTCTATTGATTCTATTTAATCATGCAATTTTAGTTGGAAGGAGCAGTTGGGATAATTGTGGGCTGTCTTTGTCTTTTTCTTTTTCTTTTTTTTTTTTGGGTAACTGCATGGTAGGATTTTGAATACTTTCGCACAGGACCCATAGCAGCTCTTATCCTGCTTGCCACTTTTAGCATGTCTGATAAAAGAAAAGTTTTTGAAGGCAGATCAAATCTTGGACTATTTTTTTTTCCACAATGGATGATTTTTTTTTTTTTTTTGATATTCTCGATATCATAGATATAAATCATCTGATATCTACTTCTATACTTGATTCCATCCCTCTAGTGCTATATGCTGAAGCTCTTAACAATCAAAATATATTTTAATCTTTTGACATTTATTTGTAGTTGTACGGGTGCATCGGGCTTTGAAGAGGAAAGGAACATGCTGGAAATCTGGCCAGAAAATAAAAGTTCTTAAGGGAGCTTGTCCTCGATTGCATAAATCCAATGTATATGCAATCATTGAATATTTTCTGATTGAAGGGTTTCAAGGAGATGCTGGTGGTATGCAACACTCCTAGAAAGAATCTTAAGCATTGATTTTATACTTTCTTTTTTTACTTATATATAAATATGCTTTTCATAGTCTTGAGTTGTCTTCAATGTCAAGGATATTAGAAGTTATCAGGAATTTAATAGAGGGCAAAATTGTACAGTCAATTTCGGGAACCTAACTTTTTATTTTAAATTTTATTTTGGCTCTCTGTTCAATAGGTGAAGCTCGAATTATATGCAGGTATGTTTCCTAGGAATTTTCTTACATGAAATTATTTTATGATGTATGAATCTGATCCAAGTGATGTACATTCATTTCCTTCGCAATTTGGCAGACCAATGAACGTTGTAAATGAGGATGGCTGCATCGTTGCAGTGAATGATGGGAATGCCAGTTTGGATATCCGTGGCTCCTTATCCTTACCCATTAGTGTGGTTGATTCTGGAAAGGTTTGCTGGTTTTGGTTTCATAGCTCTTTACATGTGCACACTCTTCTTCTATCATTATATAGAATTGAATAACTTTCTGATTTTTGAGCCACTGGCATTAGTGTGTAGCTATTGAGACTGCCGACTGGGATCAACAACTTGAAAAGCAACGCCTGAGAGCTCCCTCTATGATTGATTTTCTGGGTGCAGATCATTGTCAAGAGTTGGAAATCGATGGGGTACATTTCCTTGCTTTTCTTCTATAAAGTTACTACCTTTGATATCTCATCCACTTTTTCCCCACTGTAGCGGAGGACGTTGAATAGATACCTAAAGTTACATATTATAGAATAGGAAACATTAGAATTATTTATCTAATTCATCTCTATGGAAATGTCAAAAGTAAATTGGATCATCATATCTGCTTTTTTTTTTCTTGTTTCTGTCTACAGGAAGATTTTCAACAAGACCTTTATTTATTCTTGCTTCTGTTTCAGGCATTATTACCTTTTGATGCTACGATTGAAGCTGGACAAGTGCCTCCATCTGAAATTGTGGCAGTTGTTCGTCCTGCCAGTTTCACTTCTTCTAGCTCTTCAAACAGTTTGGACCAAAGATATATAGTCAAAGGTATTCTAGAAATGTGTATGGAAGTTAAGTTCAGAAGGGAAGCCAAGAATTGCCAAGTAAACCATATATGCTCTATACGTAAAACTCCTTCATGTCATAAGGGAATTGATGGTTTATATATTTTTCCACTGGGTGAGAGGTTTCCCAAGTTATTTCAAGAAGCAGGTGTTTATACGTTTGTATTCTCTCTTGTAAGTAATACACTGAAATTCTCCTCCTTTTTTCTATATTATGTGGTATAGTATCACCTTAACATAATTGCATGCAATCTTTTTAATTTAATGTGACAAATTTTTGTATTTTAGGTTGGTTCTAGTTGTGAGGATTGTAAGAAAATTGTGAAAGTAAGGGCATCTTCAGCAGTGGGAAAGTGGAAACTATTGAGTAATAAAGGTGGTCAACCATATATTGTGAGGTAGCGTAGCTCTAAGTGATTGATTGATGACCTTTTTATGAGAAATTGCTTAAAATACTTGCTGCACATTGTGTTTACGAGATTGTATTCATTATCTAATCCAACAATGATTTTGGACAGGGTCGGTTCAATTTTTCAAACATTGGCTATTGCATGTTTTGACAAGTATGACAATCAGATTCCATTTGCATCAGTTCCGGTAGTGACAGTCAAACTAAACTCTCATAATTGTGTGCTTACTCAAGTAGACAAAGTCAAGACTAGTCTTTCTTCTGATAAATTGACTCTTAAAATTGAGGTACAGTTCGCATATTCCAGATCTACATTGTCAAATGATGAAGCCAGTTAATATTGACATTGAATCATGACCTAGTTTTGAATTTTCTATTGTTGAAGGATGTGCTGATTGAAAGTGGCGAATTGGATGAAATTCTGCCAACTTATGAAGCAACTTTGCTAGTATGCTCTCCAGATAACTTGGTTCTACTTTCTATTCCATGTAAAGGTATTATGGTTTGTAAGTGATAATTTTTTTTTATGTATAGCATGAGTTCTAAAATCAGTTTTTAATTTTTGGTTTGGAGTTGTTGGTCTGATTTTGGGAATATGATCTTGGTTTTTTTGTATCAGTTACTCCTGGATTCTTAGATGCTGTAGTAGTCCGACCACCTATATTGGAAAAACAATTGCTTCCAGGTTTTGTGATTAAGGATTTGTATTTAGAGGTAAATGAGTAATATGACTGCCTTAATGGATATCCTTTCATGTTTGATACTTCTCAATTTAATTCATTTGGATTGTAGATTTCATTTTGCTCTTAAAGTATCTCTTTTACTCCTTGAACGGTCCCCTAAGATTCATGGAAACTTCTAGCAGTATACGTTTCTGCATTTCGGAAATGTTTCCGTATCGGAAACTTCAAGAAACTTATCAGAAATGTTTCGAGGCCATTTTTGCAAATTAAAAAAATTAGGAAATGCATTTCCAACTTGAAAAATATATTTCTTTAGTTTTTTCCTAAATAAGAAAGAAGACAAATTGAAAAATAATTCTATATTTTTCTTAACTAAAAATAATTTATAATTATACTATTAATTGATAGTAATAAACAAATTTTTTCAATATTTATATATAAAATTTACATCAATATATAGTTATATATTTTTAATATTTATTTATATACCCTATATTTTTAATATTTATACATTTCTCCCAAGTTTTTGTTTCCTATATTTTTTAAGAAATGTTGTTTCACAGTATCCATTTCCATGTCTCCCAACAGTCCCCTTTAGTGGCTCTTGCATAGTAGCTGTATGCCATGTTAAAAAAGGCATTTATTGATAATGAAAAAAATTACTCTTGAGAATTTAAAAGCTCTATCCTTTTGTGAACTGCCATTTTTGGTCCGTAAAAAGAGATCCCCTTTGTTAATATTTTCCATTAGAGTTTTGAACATGTTTTTCTTTTTTCCCTTTTTTCTTAAAAATTTTGTATTGACAAACGTTTTTGCATTTTATTACAAATATTTATATTATACCAATTGCTTTACCACATTGTATGAATGGACAACCTTAGCCAGTTATGGGAAACATTCACAGGAATTAAATTTTATAGTTAGAGAGCATCACTCTTGGAACAGAAATATCTTAGTTAATAACCCAACAGAAAAGGCATTGGCTCATTTACCAGTTACTGGATTGGATTCTTACTAACATGGTTGTCTTGCATATATCTTCCAGATGTTTGATGCTTATGGTAATCATGTTGCAAAAGGCTATGGAGTTCAATTGAATGTGAATGGATTTCACATCCTTGATCAAATAGGTTCAAACCGTAAGGTCAGATTTGATTGTTGTTATATGAATTCTATATTTTTGTTCCTATGAAAATTCTTGACATGCTTCCAGATTCATTTGCTTTTAGTTTCTTTAGCTACTTGGTTTTAGTTTCTTTAACTGTTATTTATTTTTTCAAGAATGTGTGTGCATGCATTGCCTGAGACGTGCGACAGAAGTGAGGTGTGGGAATTCTTCTAGCTGTCCAATGAAAAGGGTTAAACTGTGGGAAGGTCATTTGCTTGTCATTCTTGAAAGACTTTATGCTAATATGTTAATTGTGTACAGTAAATGAAATTGGATCATCAGATGTACAATCAGTCATCCTTTATGTACATTTTACACTTCTGTGACAGTGGAGTAATGGATATAACACATATTTTATGCTGAATAGTTAAAGCCATCTTTCAAACCAGTTTTAAAAATTGCAATATCATTACCATTATGAATTATGATATTTCTTCTTTACAATTTATGGATCTGACAATGTAGTTTTTCTGTTCCATGCCTAATCAATTTTTATGAAATATGCATAGAGAGCAGTTACTTTGTCTTGTATGGTAAATTAGGGACTTCAAGTATTGGAATCAAGACTTGCAGTGGTTGCTAGTTGAATATTGTGGAGATGGATCCTTTAATTTGTAAATTTTTCAACCTAGGTGGATGATAATGGCTGCATTGACCTCAGTGGTCTCCTGAAAGTTACAGCTGGCTTTGGAAAGATGGGTAGGTCACTGATCTAGTAGCTTTTAATTCTTTTTTCTTTCCCATTATTTAACTCAGAGACAAATACAACGAACATTAACTTTAACAAAGCGTATAACATGGCTAAAGAAAATTCATTCTGTTGTTCTTAAGGCAGTATAGACATGGTCATGACCAGAAATTTCTCTGCTTAATTTGAACTATGTAGCTATTTATTCATTATAATTTTCCAGTTAAGTAAATATTTGATAGTATGTCAAACTTCTATGAATTGTGGACCATGTAAGATTCCTAAGTTTTCTTGGATCTAGCCCATAGATGCAGTAATTTGGTAATTGAAATTACCAATTCTTAATCTACAAGGGCAATAAGCACTTAAAAGCTATGATGTGGAGCCAGTAATTATCCTAGAGTGATTTCTCTTTCTTTAATTCATCCTTTTGTTTTTTCTGCTTGTTGCTGAGCACGTCAAGCTTGCTTCTTTTAGATCCTAAGTTGATCCTGACCTAGATGCGTTATCTCTGATTTGCATGGCATAGGATTCTTTTCCACGTGTTTAAAAGTAACTGATAAATATTTGTGTAGTAAGAACTTCAAATTAGAAATAAAGAACTTAAAACACACAATCATAGCAATATACTGTCAGTATATATCCTTTACTGTTTGCAGTAACTGCATTCTAATGCACTTGCATGCAGTGTCACTTTCTGTATCGGCTGATGACAGAGAAATTTTTAAAGAATTTCAAACTTGCAGGAGGGAGCTAAGACTTGCATCAAAGGTTGGTTATGCTTTGGCATCTGTTCTTGAGCTTCATGATTATTGACGTTCTCAATCATAACTTTATTAGTTATTTCAGGTACCAAGTTATTTAATTGCTGGTTCTCAGCTGGAAAATGTAGTTTTTGAAGTTGTTGATTCAGCGGGTGAGATCGATGAAACAATTCATGATGAAGATGAGTATAGTCATACACTTACAATAAAGTCAGATTCATTCAATTCAGAGGGCTGCATTCAGTATGCTTTCAGGCATGGATGCTCCGCTGTCCCTGTTATTTCTTTGCCTCCAAATGAAGGAAATCTTTGCTTCATGGCTTCTCACACCCGTTACCCAGAGCTACAGTTAAGTTTTAATGTATCTGTCATACGAGCACCAAAACTGGACTATGATCGAGTTCAATCTCCATATCCAGATGGAAGGATCTTGCTGGTCCAGGATTCATCATCTCCGAAGCATGTAGCAAACTCACCTACATTTGATAATGAAGGAAACCTGGCACTGTCAATTGTGAATCCTTATGAGGTACATTAATTATTGTATGTTACTTTTCTGATGTAAGTGCTATTTGATAGGTGACATGAGACATCATTTTTGTTCTTTTCTAATTATCTATGCAGAATCAAATTAGAATTTTTTTTAATTGCATTCCATTAAAGACTTAATTTAGTCAATGTTTGGATCTGTACTTGAGTTCTATATCTTCATCTATTCTTTTCAGGGACTAGCTTTTCAGGGACTTGAGGATGACATGTGCAAATATGGTCGGCGAATCAAACACTTTGAAAGCCTACTGAAAGATCTTAATGATTCGAAGGTTGACTGTGAACTACAGTTATCAAAGCTGCAAGGTTGTGAATTATTTACACACTAATAATTTATTTGTTTTGCTTGTTATTTTTAATAATTTAATTGTTTTGTATTTTATTTGTTTAAGTATAGTTTTTCACTTGTTATGTGTTTACATTTATCTATTTTTTTGCTTGCAATCTGTTTTAAAGTTATTTGTTTAAGTTCCAACACCTAAATTAGGATGCACACACGTGCTTGGGCTTGCTCTGGTGATGTGATGATGAAGGACAGACTAAATTTCTGGTTCCCCAAACTGTCCATTGTCACCATAGAAACATGTAAAATTAATTTCTGGCACTTGTTAATCATTTGAGTTCTTTGACCATCTACTGGTTTTTACCTGGTTGGATTTTCATAGCTTCTTGTGTATCTTCAGATGTTACTTTATAAAGCAATGGGTTATGACTTGTAAGTCCTATGATATATTTAGCCACCACATGAGCCGCTACTTTGTTAACTGGCCCTTGCATTGTTTTTGCTCACTTACCATTTCCTGCTTGGTGCCAAATTTTTAGAAATTTCTGGCTTGAATTTTGATGGATATCTGTCTGCATAATTAACTAAGTAAATGTGCTAAAATACCCACTATCTGTAATGTATCTATATGGTTTGCTCATTTTTGGTTTCTGCAGCCTCACTTGGCTCAATTTCAGTTTCTGTGCGACCTCACTTGTCTAATGCTCTGAACTATATATCCACAAAGGAGGAAATAATAGAACAAATCAAGAGTAGGTGCAATTCTGCAGCAGCCATGATTTGCCACCTTTCTAGAGATTTGTCATTTCAAGAACCCCAAAAGCATTTCATGCAGGACATAGTTGGTTTAGTTGCCTTGCTTGGGACAGTTTGCACCAATGAACTAAGCAGGTCTGCCATCATACATAATATCTGCTCTTTTATGACCTGTCGATACTTCCTTACATGTTTTGACTTTCTTTGTCTAAATTATTTGCAGGATATTGGCGGAGTACTTGGGTGAAGATCAAATGCTAGCCATAGTATGTAGTTCCTATGAAGCTGCTACAGCTTTTGAGAAATACAAAGAAAATGGTGAAGTTGATCGTGAACTTGCTCTTCATGCAGAAGTAGCCGCTCTTGGAAAATCTATCCCTAGTCGATTTCTTGTTATATGCCTTGAGGATTTGAGGTACACTAGACTTTTCTGGTTGAACTTCTATACGTACTATTTGATTGTTGATATAAATTTTGCTCCACTTCTATTAGTTCCCTATGCTAGACTAAAGATTTAATTAAGATGAAATGTATGTTGAATGTATGCGTGAGAAGCACATAATGTGTTGTTATACTTCTGCAAGCATAGAGTCTCTTTCTTTTTGCAGCTTTACCTGTGTTGGAAATAAACTAGTATGGAAGCCCGTGTTTCCGGCTCTATTTCTAAATTTATATAATTAGATTGTATGTAAATTATGAATGAAAAACTTGTCATACATATACTAACATCAAGAATTCATAATTTATAATTCTAGATGTCAACATACACATATGTTGTTTTTTGAAAGAGAATTTATATTTTTATTAATTCAGGTCTAATAGAAAGAAATATTTCTATGCAAATAAAAAATCTTGTAAAAATTTTTATTTTAAAATACACATGTTCTATTCTATATAAAGTACTCTAATTCTATTATATCTAAAAATTTACTCTTTCTTTCCGTAAAAATTGTCTTTTATTCTATCTAAAACATCCTTTTTTATTCAATTAAAAACACCTGGTCACTTTTTATTAAATAAAAATCTGTAATTTTTCAACCATTTCTATTTTTTCTTTATTTTACTTATTTTATTAGTATTACTATGCATATTAAAACTATATATGCACTCTAAACAAAAAATAATCAAATAAAATTATCACTATAACTTTTTAAGTTCTCATTTTTATATTCAAGTAATTTGTAGTTTTAATTGATTAAAATTATTTAAGATATGTATATTATTTGCAGTCCATGTAAAGCATGGATTGACCACTAGTTATATTATAAAATTGGAACGCAAGATTTACTCACTTCATAAGAAAATAGAACATCTAAAAGGAATTTGAACCTAAGCACTAAAGTATTGAGAGCTTTGTCTAAGCTTCTTCACGTGCAACTAACAATAGATGCTATTTTTAGTATAGATGTTATTTATTTACATGTCCTGCATTGACCTTGAATTACAATAGTTCTATTCACGTCAGTTCCACGATTCTTGTGATTCCTCTTGCTTGCCTTCCCACGTGCAATTTATTTCGGTGCTGCCTATTTCCTATAGTAAAGAAATTTTACATGGGGAAACAAATGATACAAGAGCCAGAGTCTTTTTTTTTGGCAGTGTTTACAGAGCGATTGAATGGAGTGACCCACAAAGAACCTTAGCCTTGCCCAATCCTGTCTTGCCTAATGGAAGTGCTGCATCAGGTTTCGTCGGGTATGCAGTTAATATGATCAACTTAGATGCCCATCTATTGGATATTAAAACAAAAGCGGGCCATGGTCTTAGAGAGACCGTATTCTACCAACTGTTTGGTGAGCTCCAAGTTTATGAAACCAGGGAGCATATGAACAAGGCTCGTGCTTGTATAAGACATGGAGCTGTCTCACTGGATGGTGGAATTTTGAGAGCGAGTGGAATTCTTTCTCTTGGATATGGGTATGCATCTCCTTCTTTCTCCATGAGTGAATGCATGGGAGCATTGGATCTACATGTTTGCATAAAGAATACTTGAAAACTTAAGATGTGATTGTTTGGTAGAATGTCTTTGCTAAATTATTGGAGTGATATAATTGTTTTGCCTGCTTTTAGAACAATCCATTTCAGTAACAGAATACATCTTGTGAAAAGATGAATTGCTTTGCACAAAATTGTCTAGCTGCAAATTGTATGGTTACTAGTAGGCAAATTAAAAAAAAAAAAAAGGAACCTTTTCCTGTTATTGTTTTGGCATATATGCATTTAGCAGCATGCGTAATTTTTAATTGAATTTTGCAAGGTTTGATTTTTCCGGAAACTACATATGTTCAAACTTTGAACGTATATGTGTTCGCGCTTATGTGTTTTGTGAAATGTGACCAAGTAAGTTGACTTGTTTGTCGACAGGGACCCTCAAATTTGCTTCCCAGTTGAAATGTTAGGGAACGAGATGCATCTTACTCCAGTGCTGATGGAAGTCAAGAAGATGGAGAGAGAATTACAAGAGATCAAAAGCAACACGGTGAAGTGCTCTAGATCCCTAGAAAAATATATGAAAAAGTTTAGGAAGAAATATGATCGATACAGCAATATTATGGATCAAGTAGAGCCAGCGCTAAAAGAAGGCTTACATGTCGGGCATGAACAGATAATTACAAAAGATCAAGAAGATGAAGATCAAAAGCAACAAATTGAAGTGCTCTAGATCCCTAGAAAAATATATGAAAAAGTTTAGGAAGAAATCTTATCGATATAGCAATTTTATAGATCAAGTAGAGCCAGCGCTAAAAGAAAACTTACATGTCCCTAGGATATTTGCTTTCTCTTTTGCCCTATACAAAAGTTACTGTTTTGGTTGTATACTTTCTGATCATCCATACAGAGTAAAAGTACATAGAGGCTATAGAGCAAAAATATATATAGGCTATCATTGAGCAGGAATATCTAATATTTTTTCAAGTGGCTTCAGTTCGATGGTATGAGCAACATTTTACAGCTATGTCATACTTCGAGTGACCAAACAATTTATCTGAAATTTCTTATGCCCTAGTTCCATTTTCTTTCATGCAGTCCGGGTATTTCATATTCTCCTATCCGAGCTCCCCCACTAAGTTCAGTCGGTATTTTTGCTGCAGCAGGCTATGCTTCATGATTTGATTCGCAACTTTTTAAATTTAAAAGGCTTATTTTTTTCGAACAATTAAGGATTCATTAAAAGAAGAAGAAGAATTACAATGAGGGAATACAATAATCACTTTGCAGAAGTGATTGCAGCTGAGGATGTACATTAAAGTACTAGTCTAACATCAATAAACAATCAGGATGCTTAGAAATCCAATCCGCAACTTTGTTTGCTGATCGGTGAATGAACCGAATGGGAATATTAGAGTTAACAGCAAGAATCTGTCAAATATCTTGAACTAGAACACCAGCTTCCCAAGGAATGTTAACTGAAGGTGACAGATAAGCTTGCACTGCTATCAGATTCCAGAACAAGAGCCTCACAAGAAAAGCTATTGGCAAATTTTATACCTTCATGAATGACCATTAACTCAAATTGAAGGACCTTGTAGCTCGACCAATGTTGAGAAAACATGCGGATAATGCTGCCATGAGAATTCCTGCAAATATATGCCAATTTACTGCTCTGAGTAGTAGGAGAAAATGAAGCATTGCAATTTATTTTAAGAACTCCTGGTGGAGGAAGCCAAACTGAGGAAGCAGAGTTATCAGCAACAGCAGCAGCTGAAGTGCCTCTTTCCAACGAGACAGAAACTGATGACCACCAAGCTTGAATTTTCTGAATAACTTGCTTTGGGTCTTTAAGTTTACCTTGATATATCATATTGTTTCTTGACTTCCAAACGAACTAACAAATGCCAGCAAGCAAATTAATCAGATCAGACTGGTCATTATCAGATAACATCTAATGCGTAGTTTTCCACCATCTAGCAAAAGAACCAAAACCAGTGGCATTTGGCATATATCCAAACATGCTTCCAAACCAAATTAGTTGTGAATGCTCACATAAAAATAGCATATGCTCTAATGTTTCAACTGATTGAGAGCATCTTGGGCAATACACTCTAGTATTACACCCTCTACGCATCAAAACTTCCCCTGTTGGCAAAGCATTTCGCATGCAGCGCCATATGAAATTTGTAAGCGCGGCGCGGCTCGCGAAGAGACCAAACTGTTTTCCACTTTAGAGAATTCGAAGTGGAAGCTAGAGAAAGAGTATGTCGCTAACTCTTTAGCAAATGGTATGTAGACTTAACTGAAAAGCGACCAGATTTTTCAAAATGCCACACAATTGAGTCTCAGCCTGGTTGATGGAATGAAGGAATGGGATGCTTTTGATTGCCTTGCACTCTTCATCATCAAATAAGCTTTGTAAAAGTTTTGTATTCCATGAAGCTCTATCTCTGTCAATTAAATCACTAACGCAATGAATGTTAGATAGGGGTGGTCTAGTAGACTTAACACAGAAATGAGGCAGCAAAAGAACCCAAGAATCAGACCATGGATTAATATTCGTACCAGAATGAACATTCCATCGGGCTTCTTGTAAAAGAACCTCTTGCCCATAAAGAAGACTACACCATAACCGAGATGGGCAAGAACCTTGCCTAGCTGAAAGGCAATCAGTGTAAAGAAAGTAAATTCCTTTTAAAACACGAGCACTTAGAGAATCTGAATTTTTAACAAGACTCCACCCAAGCTTGGCAAGCATTGCCTTATTAAAATGCTGTAGTTCCCTAAATCCCATTCCGCCATTAAACTTGGATTCTGTCAGAGATGACCAATTGACCCACTGAATTTTCCGATTACCAATATTCTGAGACCACCAAAAATTTTGAATGAGTCTTTCAATTTCATGAATGACACACATAGGCAAACGAAAGACAGCCATGACATAGGCAGGAAGAGATTGATTGACGGATTTGATCAAAACTTCTCTGCCAGCCTGAGTTAAAAACTTGCCGCGCCAAGGATGAATTTTTTTATCTTGCCTTCTCTATGAGATAATTACACAGCATTCTTCTTGTCTTTGTCCAATCTAGAGGAATCCTGAGGTATTTAGAAGCATAACTAGATTCCACTATCTGGAAGAAATTGCAAATATTAATTTTCATTTCATGTTCATTGGAGCTAAAGAAGAGCTCAGATTTGTGAAGATTTAACTTCAATCCAAACTCATTAAGAAAAGCTTGCAGCACTTCTTTTATAGCTGCAGATTCTTCCATAGAAGCTTCACCAAAAAGAATAGAATCATCAGCAGATAATGAATGAGTAAGAGTAGGAGCATGCCTAGCAAGCTTAATACCTTTAATGGAGCCAAGAATATTGCTTTTGATAAGAACGTGAGAAAGAGAGTCAGCAACCATAATAAATAAATATAGAGACAATGGATCTCCGTGACCGAAAACCCCTATAAGGAACAAAATAATTAGAAGTACTGTCATTGATTATAACTGAATAATGCACTGTTGTAACACATTGCTAAATCCATTCCACCCATTTTCTGTGAAAACCTTCCTGGATCATAACTAGCTTGAGACAGTGCCAATTAACTCTTAGAAATCGGTTATTCTACTTAGGCATTCAAGATTTGTGTGGTGAGCACAAACCCAAGTAGGGCTAATTTCAAAAATTTTGCTTAACATAATCTTCATCACATGAATTTTCAATCCCAAGAATCTAATTTGCATTTAACACGTAGCTAAATATCACAACAACATATGCAAACATCAACCTAGAAAATCTAAGTTTAAGAATGCTTACAATCTCCTAAGTTTAGGATAGCTTACAATCTCCTAAGTTTGATGTAAACCACAATAGTTATCTACAAGTTTTGATGTAGTTAGGTTCAACCCTTGAATAATATGCTCTAGCCTCCCAAATGTTAGGCCTCTAGCTTGAAACACCAAAACTTCACCAAGTCACTTTTTTGCTTAGATTAGATTAGATGCAAACACCCTCTCAAGTGACCCTCATAAGACTTGCACTAATTTAATCTCTTTGCAAGAACACTTAGGATTTTTTGTGTGTATGTTGTTTCTCTCCTTTTTGTGTCGATACACAAAGTGTCTAACTTTAAGAATATTTCTTAAGTTATGTATTTATATATAGAGAAAGCAAACCCTAATGACATCATGTCTTACATCACAAATGTACAAGTTGTCATGATAAGTATACAACTTGTATATATCATTAGGATTCCATAAATTGTATAGAGAATATATCTTATGCATTATCTACATTCATTATCATATGTACCTATATGATATACACTTTATCCTTATCATGGTCAACATTTTACATATTAGAGATAGGGTATGCCTAACATGAAAAATTTGACCATGTCATGCTCACATGGATTTGGGCTTGGTAATTGGGCCAACACTTGGCCCAAGCCCAATCCATTTGACTTATGGGCTTGGATTAGGTTTATGGGCTTTCTCTACTTTTTGGATTAAACTTTGGCCCAAAATTCTTTTGGGCCTAGGCTTAAACAACTTGGGCCATTAATTCAAGTCCAATTAGAAATAACATAAATTATTAATTTAATACTCTAATTAATATCTCATATTAATTAAGTATAAATTAATAATTAAACCCTTGATAAAATTAGATTTCATGATATACTAGAATCATTGCTTGAAGTATAAATCTAATTTCATTAATCTTAATTAATTGATTGAACTCTTTAATTAATAATTAGATTAATATTAACGGTGATTTAGTAAAACTCTTTTAGGTGTGACTCATTAGGTTCATGTCTAATTGGCAATGTGAAGATAATATCAATACTTGATAGTATTTGAAACTCCTTTCAAGTCTAAATGTGAAAATCCCAATTATACACATTTAGTTCTCATAAGTTGTGAGTGACCTCTAGCATCGATATCACAACTACCCAATTAAAAATGAATGCATGTATTGATTCACATGAACCCTTTGGTCATAATTACCATGCACTAAAATCCTTTCATTAGAAGATCCTGATATAGCCTAGAGTCAAGGTTTAGTTAAACTCGAATAGCTATATCATATGACCTTATCTCAAGTTTCAATTCTTGATAAAACATAACAAATACTAGAAACAGCTTTCAAGTATTGAAACTCTTTTAGACTGTGTTATGTTTGTCCTAGCCAGGAACTTATTCATCAAGAATAAACTTAGATAGCATAGGATCCTATCCTGATTCACTCCAGGCAATGAATCCCATATTGGTGGAACACTCATCCCTACATTTAACCGATTAGAGACACCACACGCCATAAACTCATGTGTGATTAACACAAGTATTCAAGCGGTAATAAACCCTAACCACTTAAATGTGGATGATCGTGTCACCTCAAGTCAAAGGACTATTTGCACCATTATGACCTAGATTGTGATCGTTGACTATAAGTGAATATCCTCGCAATCATAAATCTAACGTCATGTTCGATCCACCAATCATGTGAGTATCCACATATCTATTATGATATCTCATATCGAGTAGCATGAGACTCACTACCTCCCATTATTAGTATCACATACTAATCAAGGAAAATAGACAGAGGTGATAGTCAAATTAATATTATCCAAATATTAATTTATCGATTATGAACAATTTTATAGCATATGTAATAAATAAATTTGTCTTTTATATTATCAACTCTTGATTATAAATTCATTTAAAATTATGCTAATGTATGAATATTCAATTAAATAAACACTTTAGATAAAAGAATATTTTTTATTGCAATTTGGGATAATTTACAATATTAAAACATGTGATTGGCCTCTAGGGCATACCACCTATACTAACAATTTCCCACTTGCACTAGAGCCAATCACTACAGTATCTTAGATCCATCTTCTCAAGATGTCGATCTAACTATTGTTGCATTAGTGCTTTAATGAGTAGATCAACCACATCATTAGCTGAAGTTACCTTTTGCACTAGTATATCACTCTTTCCAATAAGTTTTCTAATAATATGAAAGTGTCTTTCTATATGTTTGGATTTCTAGTGAGACCTCGATTCCTTTGTCAAAGCAATGGCTCTATTATTGTCACAATAGAGAGGAATCAATGACTCAATGGAAGTAACGATTCCTAGTTCAGTAATGAACTTTTAATCTAAATAGCTTTTTTTTAGCATCATCCAATGCGGCTATATACTCGGCTTCTGTAGTAGAATTAGCAGTGATACCTTGCTTTAAACTCTTTCCAGCTCATTGCACCTTCATTACAAATAAACACAAACCTAGAGATAGACTTTTTATCATCCACGTCTGACAAAAATTCAAAATCTGTGAAACCATCTATCTGTAGATTACCTCCTCCATAAGTTAAGACAAAATCTTTAGTCCTTCTCAAGAACCTAACGATTGCCTTAATAGCTATCCAGTGTTCCAAACCTGGATTGGATTGAAACATGCTAGTCACACTAACATCATAGGTAATATCAGGCCTAGTACACAACATAGCATACATTAAGCTTTATATGTCTGAGCTATAAGGAACTTTGGCCATTTGCTTCATTTCCTTGGGTGTTTTAGGTGATATACCCTTGGATAGATGGATACCATGCCTAAATGGTAACAATCCTCTCTTGGAATCAATTTTGTTGAACCTCTTCAACACATTTTCCAAGTAAAGACTTTAGGATATCCTATTATTCTCTTTAATCTATCTCTATAGACTTAAATCCGGAGAATATAGGTTGCTTCCCCTAAGTCTTTCATCGATAAGATTTTAGATAGCCATAGTTTCACAGAAGTCATCATACCGACATTATTTCTAATTAATAGAATGTGATCCATATACAAGACTAGGAAAGTGAGTTGGCTCCCACTAACTTGCTTGTAAACACATAGCTCATCATCATTCCTCAAAAAACCATAAGAACAAATAGCCACATCAAAATGATGATTCCAACTCCTTGAAGTCTGCTTTAGACCATAAATAGATATATTAAACTTGCACACCTTTGAGTTATCCTCAGATTTAAAGCCTTTAGGTTGCTCCATGAACATGTCTTCCTTAATATAATTATTAAGGAAGGTGGTTTTTACATCCATTTGCCAAACCTCATAATCATAGTGTGCGGCTATGGCTAGAAGAATTCGAATGGATTTAAGCATGGCTACTGGTGAGAAAGTCTCTTTATAGTCGACTCCTTACCTTTGGTGAAACCCTTTCGCTATAAGCCTAGCTTTATAGGTCTCTACCTTTCCATCTACACCAATCTATCTCTTGAAGATCTATTTATACCCAATGTGAATAATACCCTTAGGAGGATCAATAAGAGTCCATACTTGGTTTGCATACATGGAATCCATTTTAGTTTTCATTGCTTCAAGCCATTTTGAAGAATCTTTATCACATAAAGCTTCTTCATGTGTAGTAAGATCATCATCATGAATGCTTTTTTCATGAACATACAACTCTTGCATATGAAGAAAACCATATCTCTCTAGAGGATAAGATATCGTACTAGACCTTTTAGGAGTCGGTGTGATAACATTCTCAATTGGAATAGGCTCTTCAGGTTGATTAATATCCATTTGATCAATTTGTTAGGGATTCTTTAGATGACTCCTCATCTAAAATTATCTTCCTTCCTTTGCCACCTTCCATAAGAAACTCTTTCTCAAGGAAAATAGCATCTCTACTAACAACAATTTGTTTAGCAAGAAGATAAAAGTAATGCCCTAAACTATCTTTAAGATATCCAGCAAACCTTTCCTTTAATCAATTTCACATCCAACTTGTCCGATTTTAGCCTTTTGATAAAACCTGGACATCCCCAAATCTTAACATTTTTAAGACTTGGTGCTCTACTATCCCATATCTCAAATGGTATGATAAAAAAATGAATTTGGATGGAACACGATTAAGGATGTGGGAGGGCGTTTGGAGTGCATAACCTCTATAGGAAGATTAATGTAGCTCATCATAAAATGTACCATATCTAATAAAGTACGATTTCATCTCTTGAACACATAATTTAATTAAGGTGTTCCAAGCCATGTGAGTTATGATGCAATGGCATATTCCTTCAAGAACTCAATGAACTTGGTATTTAAGTATTCACCTCCTCGATCTGATCTTAGACATTTAATACCCTTCCAAGTTTGGTTCTATACTTGGGCTTTGAATTCCTTGAACTTTTCAAAGGATTCACTTTTGTTCTTTATAAGAAACAACTGCCCAAACCTTAATAGATCATCTATAAAGGTTATAAAATAGTAGAAACCACCTCTAGCCATTTCACCAAATGGACCACATACCTCACTATGTATGATCTCCAATATATCCTTGGCTCTTGCCATTTGTCCAACAAATGGTGATCTAGTCGTCTTGCCTTGAAGATAAGCCTGACAAGTATAATCGGATGAGGTATTAAGATTGTTCAAGATTCCCATCCTTTCTAACTTATTAATTCTATATTCCGGAATGTGGCATAATCTCAAATGCCATAGGTATTTGAAGTTCGAGGCATTTTCAATTAGCATTGCATTTGCATTACTCACATTAACTTGAGGCTCATTGTTATTGGACATATTATCAATATAATATAAACCTTGTATTAAATAACTTATGCCTACCAATTTACTTCCAAAGTAAATATTACAAATTTCTCTTTTAAAGTGAAATTCATAACTCTTTCTAGTCAAACTAAAAACAGAGACAATGTTCATATAGGCATTAGGTACACATAATACATCATCCAATAACAAAATATGATTATATAGATCAATAGAAGTGGATCCTTCCAAGGTAAAAATTAAATCCTAATTCTATGCAATTAACATTTAATTACATATCAAATAATAAAATTAATTATTATAACAAACCATAGGATGTAATCTAAATCCATGATCATTCCTTGTATGTATGGCATGCAAAAATTAAATAAAATGCAACTCTTGCATATTATAATTAATTTGCAAAGTCATATAAAATAAGAAAAAATATAGTTTACATACTAACACACTTTATGACACGACCATGTCTCAGGGTGTGTAACAATCGGTCAATAAGGACAGAAGTATACATGCCCTGATACACGATCGTGTCTCAGGGTGTGTAACGATCTATCTCTTAGGACAAAATCATACACACCCTGATACAAAGCCATCTCTCAGGGTGTGTAACTTGCCGTCCTAATTAAAATCACACAATTTTAAGCATTCTAAGCCACAACACTTGCAACCAACATCAAGAATAATGACAACACTTGCAATTATCAATATAGCATGTGTAAAGTGCAAAAAGTTTCTCTGATACCACTCTTAGGAATTGGTTATGCTACTTAGGCATCAAAGACTTGTGTGGTGAGCACAAACCCAAGTAGGACAAATTTCAAAAATTTTTCTTAACATAACCCTTTATCACATGAAGAATTCTAATCCCAATGATCCAATTTGCATTTAACATATAGCTAAATATCATAATAACATATGCAAACATCAACCTAGGAAATCTAAGTTTAGGAATACTTACAATCTCCTAAGTTTGATGAAGACCACAATAGTTATCTACAAGCTTTGATATAGTTAGGTTCAACCCTTAAATCATATGCTCTAGCCTCCTAAGTGTTAGACCTCTAGCTTGAAACGCCAAAGCTTCAATAAGTCACCTTCTTGCTTAGATTAGATTAGATGTAAACACCCTCTCAAGTGACCCTCACAAGACTTGCACTAATTTTGTATGTATGTTGTTTCTCTCCTTTTTATGACTATATACAAAGTGTCTAACCTTAACAACATTTCTTAAGTTATGTATTTATATGTAGAGAAAGCAAACCCTAATGACATCATATCTTACATCACAAATGTACAAGTTGTCTTGATAAGTATACAACTTGTGTATATCATTAGGATTCCATGAATTGTGTAGAGAATACATCTCATGCATTTTCTACATTCATTATCATATATACATATGTGATATACACCTTATCCTTGCCCAATACATTTAACATATGAGCTTGGATCAGGTTCATGGACTTCTTTACATCATGGATTAATCTTTGGTCTAAAACTCTTTTGAGCCTAGGCCTAAACAACTTGTGCCATTAATCCATGTCCAATAGGAAACAACATAAATTATTAATTTAATACTCTAATTAATATCTCATATTAATTAAGTATAAATTAATAATTAAACCCTTAGTGGAATTAGATTTCATGATATGTTAGTATCATTGCTTAAAGCATAAATTCAATTCCATTAATCTTAATTAATTGATTAAACTCTTTAATCAATAATTAGATTAATTTAACGGTGATTTGGTAAAGCTCTTTTAGGTGTGACTTACTAGGTTCATGTCTAATTGGTAATGAGAAGATAATATCAATACTTGATATTATTTGAGACTCTTTTCAAGTCTAAATATGAAAATCCTAATTATACACATTTAGATCTCATAAGTTATGAGTGACCCCTAGCATTGATATCATAAGTACCCAATTAGAAATGAATGCATGTATTGATTCACATGAACCCTTTAGTCTTAATTATCGTGCACTAAAATTCCTTCATTAGAAGATCCCGATATAGCCTATAGTCAAGGTTTAGTCAAACTCTAATAGTTATATCATTTGACCTCATCTCAAGTTTTAATTCTTAATAAAACATAAAAAATACTAGAAACACCTTTCAAGTACTGAAACTCTTTTAGATTGTGTTATGTTTGTCCTACCTAAGAACTTATTCATCAAGAATAAATTTAGATAGCATAGGATATTATCCCAGTTCACTCTAGGCAATGAATCCTGTCTTGGTGGAACACTCATCCCTGCATTTAATCGACTAAAGCCACTACACGTCATATACCTATGTGTGATTAACACAAGTATACAAGAGGTAATAAACCCTAACCACTTAAATGTGGATGATTGTGTCACCTCAGGTCAAAGGACTATATGCTCCATTATAATCTAGATTGTGATCATTGACTATAAGTGAATATCCTCAAGATCACAAATCTAACGTCATGTTCGATCCACCCATCACATGAGTATTCGCATGTCTATTCTGATATGTCATATTAAGTAGCATGAGACTCACTACCTCCTACTATTAGTATCATATACTAATCAAGGAAAATAGACAGAGGTGATACTCTAATTAATATTACCCAAATATTAATTTATCGACTACGAACAATTTTATAACATATATACTAAATAAATTTGTCATTCATATTATCAACTCTTGATGATAAATTCATTTAACATTATACTAATGGATGAATATTCAATTAAATAAACACTTTAGATAAAAGAATATTCTTTATTGCCATTTGGGATAATTTACATTGTCAAAATATGTGATTGGCCCCCAGGGCATACCACCTATGCTAACAATAACGCTATCAAGTGCTTTGGCAAAATCAAGCTTTAGAGCACAAAAGCCTTTCTTACCTTTAAATTTAGTCTTCAAAGCATGCATATTTTCATGATTTAGGATGATGTTATCCTAAATACTGCGTCCCTGAACAAAGCCATTCTACTGCGGACTGATGATAGCAGGGAACCAAGGGCATAAGCGGTTTTCTAGGATTTTAGAAATAATTTTATAAAGAAAATTACAATAGCTTATTGAGCGGTGATCAGTAAAAGATTTAGGATCTTTGATCTTAGGAATAAGGGAAATAGATTTGTAATTAAGTTAGAGAGGCAAACATGAAGAGGAGAAAAAAATTTTTACTAACATCACCATATCCTCTTGAATAACATTCCAATGATTTTGAAAGAAAGATCCAGGGTAGCCATCAGGCCCTGGAACTTTAAATTTTCCCAAAGAGAAACCGCTTTCTGAATTTCATACCTGCTAACATCCTTAATGAGATCTTCATTCATCTGTGTCATGACTAGACAAGGAATGACATTTAAAGTTTATCTTGAAAGGGGAAGTAATTCATGCTTATAAATATTCCAAAAATGATTAATAGCAACTTGTTGAATTTGGATCTCATCAGATATCCATTGTCATAAAGAGTCGAGCATTTTGGCAATTTGCTTCCTTTGTCGTTGATAGATGACTGTTAAGTGAAAAAACTTAGTGTTTTTATCACCCGCCTTCAGTCATTGGACATGAGCTCTTTAGAACCAATAAGTCTCTTCCTGCTCTTGTAATTCGTTGATCTCATTACGAAGGCGATATTCCTCCTCCCTTTGTTGCCTATCATAGTCTCTAGACAACAAATCATCCAACTGCAATTTTAACTGATTAATCTTCAATTGGCAATTTCCCCTTTCTTCCAAACCTAACTACATAATTTAAGTTTAAGAAGTGGCAATTTTTTTTCTATGACAAATTGCCTAGGAAGAGGATTGACTTCTTATCCCAAATTTTAGCAATTACCTCCTTCCATCCTTCATCAAGATCCCATTTGGCCTCATACTTAAAAATTTTCTTTCTAGTTTTAGATTTGAAATTCAGAGTAAGGAGAATCAGACAATGATCAGAGCCTAAAAAGGGTTGATGAATAACTATAGCAAATTAAAATTTCATTCTTGAATCTGCATTGCTAAGGGCTCGATCCAATCGGGCTTGAATGTTATCTTCTCTAACTTGTTTATTATGCTAAAAATAAATTTCCTTTGAAACCTAATTCCAGAAGATCGCAATCATCTGTAAGCTCTCTAAAGGGTTGCGATTATGTTTAAGTCAAGCAAAGCCCTCCCTTTTTTTCATGAGTGTACATACAAGCATTAAAATCCCCTATTAAAACTCAAGGAATACGTGAGCTAAGTTTTAAAGATCGTATATCATTCCATACCTCTTGCTAAAACTCCCTTCATGGATCACCATACACATCAGTAAAATGCCAAAGTTCATCTATTGTCATTAGAGCATCTATGAAGTGCCATGACATACCTCTGATTTGCATACCCCACTCATCATCCCACCATAAAGCAAAGCCACCCGATTTGCCCATTGGATCAACATAAATGTTGTTCTTGTATCGAAGTCTAGATCTGAGCTCTTCTTACTTCAATTTCCTTTGCTTAGTTTATAGGAAAAAGTACAGAAAACCACCCTATGGTTTCACGGTTTTGCACTTTTAAGTATGTGTTGCATTTTTTTGACAATTTGGGTCTCGTGTTTGTCGCCATTTGACAATTTCCAGTATATGAAGCAAACATCGTTAAATGAGTTCGCCACATTGTAAAAATTTTGAAACCACGGGGTGGCTTTCCGTACTTTCCCCTTAATTTTTTTTACAATATGGTAGATTCATTTAAAGGCATTAGCCTCATATACTGAAAATTGTCAAACGGCGACAAACACCGGACCCAAATTGTCAAAAAATGAAACACATACTTAAAAGTGCAAAACCGTGAAACCACGGGGTGGTTTTCCTTACTTTCCCCTAGTTTCTATTAGAAAAACAAGATTCGGCCTATGCTTATAGATCAGTTGGTGAAGTGTTCGGTGAGTGAGTGACTGATGTAAGCCTTCACAATTCCAAGACAAGATCAACATTGAGGGAAGTAGGGGTGTAAATGATCTGAGCCGCTCGCGAGCAGCTTGGTGTTCAGCTTGATAAAAGTTCGTCCAAACTCGTGTACTGAGGCTCATTTGATAAATGAGCCGAGCTCAAACTATACAAAGATTGGCTTGTGAAGTTGGTGAACAAGCTCGAATAGAAGCTCGTGAGCCGGCTCGTAATTTTAATATTTAGTAATTTTATTTTAGATACATAATATATAAATTCATATTGTAAAAAATATTTTAAAAATATATTATTAGAATAAATTATAATTTTTGTTAAATATATTGTAATTTATTTAATAAATAATTTATTTTAATTTTTAAATGTATATTTTTAATTTATAATTTGTATTTTTTAAAATTTCTTTAGGCTCGTTTAAGTTTGTGAACAGCTCGTGAACATCATGTAAGATAGCGAGCCGGCTCGTTTATAAACAAACCAAGCTCAAACTAGTCAAAGTTCGGTTCGGCTTGTCTCAATTACACCCCTAGAGGAAGACTAAATAGAGAAATTGCAGGAGAGGTTTAGATGAGAACAGATAGTTGCTGTGGTAAGGCGTTGAAAGAAAAAGCTATGGAGAAAAGCTTTAGAAGGTAAAGGAAGAAGAAGAAAGTATTATGGGGTACTATTAGGCTATTGAGAGAAAGAAGAAAATACTATATATCATATCAATATCAACATTTTTTTTTTTTTGATGATGTAAAAAATTCAAATGTTTACTACTTTTTATAATATTATTTCAATCTTAAATTTTAACAAGATTTAGTAAATATTTAACAATTTTAATACAAGCAACTATTTGGTTAAAATTAAATAAAAAATGGATGTGGCATTATATTAAAAATGATTTTTGCCCTTTTTAAATTACTAAACTTATAATGATTTATTGGTATAAAAAAAATTCAAACATCTGAAATTTTTGATAATTTTATTTAAATTTTAAATTTTGATAAAATTTTAATTTAGCCAATTAAATTCATTTTAATATAAATAAATATTTATTTAAAATTAAATTAAAGTAATGCCGTAGTGGTAAAAGAATTAAATTTATAATTGATAAATTATTGTAATAATTTTTAAAATTAAAAATATTTTAATATGAAAATTATTCCTCTAAGTAATTTAAATTTTTAATTATTTCATTAATATTCATTTAAAATCCATTTAAAATACTTAACTTTAAAATGTGAAGATAGCATATTATATATAATATTTATTAAAATAACAGCCATCTATAATTTTAAAATTTTCGCATAAGTGAATTTAGTTAATGTAATAATTTTTATTTAATTCTCACCAAACGGTTGAACATTATCAAAATAAAATATAAAAAAAAAAGAGGGAGGGGATAAATTTGTTAGAAATTGTAAACATTTAGATTCTTTATAACAATATAATTTTAGGAATTCTATAATATGAAGGGTGAATTTGATATTTTATACATGCTATGTCAACATTTTCTATTCAATTTTAATAACTAAATGTCTATTTGTATTAAAATTGTCAAAAATTAATGAAATCTAAACATTTTTTCAAAATTAAAAAATTGAAATAAAATTGCAAAGAGTAAAAAATATTTGGATTATTATACCAATGTGCCAATTCAAAAAGGAAAAATGTACAAAAATACTCCTAATATTTTTTTCCTAATCTCACATTCATCATTAATGTTTTTTGATGTGCAAACACACCCTTATCATTTTAAAAATTATATATTTAAGCCCCTCTTATAAACAGTATTTATTCTTACTATTACCAGGATACACTATTTCTAACATTTATAAAAAAAAAATTAGATCAAGGTGCATTTTTTTCTCTTAACGTTTATAATGAGAAACAAATTTGCCTTTAAAAAATTTAAGAACATTTAAATAAAAAACTTTTTCAAAAAATTTAAATTCTTATCTAATAAAAATTTTAAATAACTATTTATTCTTTATGCTCATGGAATCTGTTAATAGTAATATGATACTAAAAGGAATTTACATCTAATTAATTTTTACGATACTAAAAGGAACTTACATCTAATATAATACTAAAGAATTTAAATCTAATTAGATGTAAATGCTTTTAATATTGTGTGCATTAGTAGATTTCATGAGTATGAAAAATAAATTATTATTCAATATTTTAAGGAAGACAAGGAGTTTAAATATTTTTTGAAAATTTTTTATGTTTAAATATTCTTAATTTTTTTAAGGAAAATCAGTTCCTTAATATAAACGTTAAGGGTAAAAATGTACATCTATCTAATATTTTTCTTTATGCATGTTAAAAATAGTGGACTCAACTAACGATAAAAATAAACACCATTTAGTAGAGGGGTTTAAATATATGATTTTAATATGATAAGGGTACATTTATATCTTGAAAAACATTAATGGTTGATGTGAAATTATAGCAAAATGTGAAGAGTGTTTTTTACTTTTTTCTATTTATAAATAGAAAAAATCCATTACTTGCCCCCATTGTTTCAAGGTCCCCCAGCATTTAATGTGTTTCATTAACCTTATTAAGGGTGTCTATGACAAAAAGCGAGTGTGATCGGTTAAGAGAGTAGACTTTAAACTTGGAGAGAAAAATAATGCATAAAATGACATTTAGCCCCTTAATTTGAGTGGACATGTGACAAACATGATGGTGGGTTCCAAAAAATTTACTAACACCCCTTCACGTTTATTCTAATTTATTAGTCCATTGTATAATTTTAGAAGTTAACTAATTATCTTCTCATGTTTTGATTTTATTAACTATTTTCTACTTTTATTAACTTAATACCTCTTCAGATTTATAATAAAAAATATCAAATCTAAGGGGTATTTAATTAGCAGAAGGAGAAATATTTAATAAAATCAAACCCAAGTAGATTATTAGTTGAATTTTGAAAATATAAGGATGAATTAGTGGATTTGACCAAATTTTAGGAGGTAATCGCAATTTTTCCTTGCTTATATTCCACCGAACTTTTTATTTTTTTTAATTAGTGCTTATGTGATAAAAACAGCAGGTTGAATTAAATATTCTCTTTTTATATTATATTATTTTTTTATTGTAATTTCTTAAAAAATAATTAGAAATAAAAATTATTTTTCATTTACCAAACTAAATTTGAAAAATAAATATTATTTTTGTCATTTTTATTTTGTTAATTGTAATGGCTGAATTTGTAATTTTTTATTTCATTTTAATTAAGTTTTTTCACTTAATGAATAAAATTTGACAAAAAGTATTTTATTTTATTTTATTAATTATGATGATTTAATTTATTTTTCACTTATTCAACTAAATTTAAAAAATTAAATTTTATTTTTTATTTTTCAATAATAAGGGCATAATTTTTACTTTATATTTTATAGTAAGTTAATAATATTTACTATTGCTTTCAAATTATTTCTCAAAAAAAATATTGCTTTGAAATTTAATAATGAATGAAAAAAATAATTTTTGAGTTGAAAAAATAATAAAATAAACTACGTTAGAAGGAGGGTTTTTAAGTCATTTTACTATTTAAAATAAGACATAATCTCTTTAACCAACAAACTTGCTAGTGACATCATTTTAGAAATTTTTTGTCGATTCGAACACTTAATTATAAACAAAAAAATTAGTTCAGACACCGAAAGAGTAAATATTAAGAAGTTCATACACTGATATTATGCCTATTTTCCACATTTCAACATCTATAATTTCATTTTGGTATCATTCAAGTGACAAAATTTGACATATATTATTATTTTTTTCTCTTGTGAGGTTAAAAATGAAATTTCAATTTTAATTTACTTCTCATAACTATAACTTTTTTTTTTTGAAAGACATAACTATAACTTTAACTTAACAATAATGGCATTATTTATAATGATCAACTTCTTAAATAAAAATGTAACAGAAATATTTTTACATGTTACTATGAATAACATTATTTATTTCTCCTCTATCAAATGGTATAAAACTTTAAATTTTTAAATGTTTAAGGAGAGAGAAATTATATGTATTGTAAATCTCAGATTTCACAAAAAAAAAAAATTAAATCATATGGTAGAAAAATATCACAAAAAATCACAGTCTCATAATAATAAAACCATAAAATTATAGAATATTTATATGTAGCTTTCCCTAAATTATATATTTTATTACTAGTTAAATAAGCTTTCTACTAACACAATTGAAAAAAATAAAAATAAAAATACTATGTAAAAATATATTTAAATTGTGCATAATATCGATTATTAAATAAATAAAATTGCTCTAAAATTGGATTAAGAGTTATAAATTTAGCATAATAAGGATAATTATTTATTATCTATATAGTAAAATTAAATAAAAAAAACTTACAAATCAATTCTAGTTTAATTTACAAAACGTGGATATTTTATTTGTTGGAGGGCTGTACAAGTAACGAGAAAAAATTTATATCACCTCAGTATCACATGATTGAAACTAAGCTATTATGTCTGGTGACGTAGCATCGCATACTGCTAAATACTAAAGGTACGTGAAAGCATTTTGCTTTTGTATTCCTCATCATATTCCTTTTCCTCGTTTGGGAAAAAGATAATTAATGATGGTACAAAAGTTGCATGTAGGGTTGTGTAAAGTCGGAGCAAGTCGGAAAATATTCATTTTCCGGATCAGAATCGAACTTCGAAAATTCTAGAACTGATTTTTCGGAATCGAACCGAACATCAAAATTCTCCACTCCGAATTGCTCCGAAAATTAGGATCAATTCAAAGTGGAGAAATGGAGCAAATGGAGAATTAAATTAGGAGCAATTCGGAGTGAAGAAATGGAGAATTAATTTGAATTGGAATCAAATTTAAATTAATTTACCACATCTTTCTCTCTTCATTTAAAATTAATTTGAATATTCAAACATGCTTAGTAATAGAAAAACACCAATATTTCTATCAATCAATATAATATAAATCAAAATTGCACACAATAACTAAATTTAATCTTTGATTTAGGCCTAATAATGATCAAACATCATTAACCATTGCAAGAATCTTTAAATCAAAAAAGACAACACGATTTGTAAGACAGTTGAAACATCAAAAACCGTAAAAGTAATTAAAAATGTAAACATTAGAACAATATGGTAAAAGGAATCGATTGCATGCACCGGATTGAGCGGAAGCGTGGTGTGAGCACGAATCCGGTTGGAGTTAATTTCAAAAATTTTCTCTAGCATGTAATCATTGCATGAAGGCAAGAATTCCAAATATGCCAAGATCACATCATATAAATTTACACAACTAAAAATGTGCATGCTTAAATAAACAATACAAATAAAAATTCACAAATCAACCAAAACACATAGAGTTTAGTAACACTTACAAACTCCAAATGTCGGTGACACGCTTGGTAAGTTTTAGAAAATGGTTGATGCAATTCTACCAGCTCCTAGCTCCCCAAGTGTGAAGCCTCTAGCTCAAAACACACAAATGACACCGGAATGACCCCAAGCTTAGAAGAAACTCTACCCGCAAGCTCCTTCTTTGTAGTGACCCGAAAGCTTGCTAGAGTTCTTCTCCTTGCTTGGATTTTGTAGGACTTTTTAACTTTCTTTGGATGAATATATACTTCACTTGTACAACTCTTGTACAAGGGATGATCAATTGGATTTGTGAAAATACAACTCGTGTATTTCTTACAAACACACTTACAACACTTAGAATAAAAAAGATGAAGAAGACTACATAACTCTTGTATTTCTCTCTTCTTTTCTTCCTTAGTCTATTTTTCTCTTAATGGAAGTGGTAAGATTAGTGTGTAGAGAAACTCCACTTTCATATTGAATATGTAAGAGACTATTCTTTAGTGTGTAGAAATTCTCCACTAAGTTAGTGCACATGTGAGTGACTAATCTTTAATGTGTAGAAATTCTCCACTAAGTTAGTGCACATGTGAGTGACTACTCTTTAATGTGTAGAAATTCTCCACTTAGTTAGTGGACTAATTTATATATCATAATATATATATGTGGAGATTCTCCACTTAATTTAAGATGCATGCTTATGACACATCTTCATGTTGCTATCCATGTAATCATATTACATGTAAAGCCATGCTTATGTGGCTACCATGTCAGATGCTTAGGTGGCACCTACTTAAATAAATGGGTTTAGGGCTTGGGCTTAATTAACTCTTAAATAAATCCATTTCTACAATATCCACTAATTATTCACATGGGTTTAATCCAACACTTAGATAAAGCCCACCTCACTAATACATAACTTTATTCAAGCCCATTTTTATCATCCATAAGCTACATGTCTTCGGCCCATTATATGGCCCAAGTCTAAAATATAGTCCTAACTTTTGAATTAGATTTCGAGATATGCTAGATCCCTGCACAAGCGAAAATTCAATTCAATTCAATTAATTAAACACTTTAATTAATAATCAAATTAATAATTATCATTATTGGCGCAACTCTTAGGTGTATGACTTACTAGGTTCAAGTCCAAATGGCAATGGAAATAAATAATATTAACTGTTAATATTATTGGAAACTCTTTCCAAGCTAAATGTGAAAATCTCAATTAATCACATTTAGTTTCCATAGTTATGAGTGACTCCCAACATAGATGTTATGACTACCCAATTGGAAATTAATGTTATCGGTAGATTCACAAGAACCATGGTATATAATTACCATGCACTCAATGTCCCTTCATTACAAGATCCCGACATTAGCTAGAGTCATGGTCAGTCAAACTCTAATTGCCTCAATCATATGACCTCATCTTCAGTTCAATTCTCGATAAAACATGACTTTTACTAAAAAATCTTTTTAGCATCGAAACTCTTTCAGATAAGTCAAGTTTGACCTGGCCAGGTACTTATTCATCAAGAATAACTTAGATAGCATAGTTATCCCGGTTCAATTCCAAGTAATGAATTCCATTTTGGTCGATCACTCATCCCTATATATAACCTACTAGAGCCATCACACGCCATATACCCATACATGGCTAGCACAGATATGTAAGTGGTAACAAACTCTAACCAACCATATGTGGATGACTGTGTCGCCTCAGGTCGAAGGACCATATGCACGATTATGTCCAAGAAAGTGATTGTTGACAAAAGTGAATTTCCATGCAATCATTTATCTTACGTCACTGTTCGATCCACCCATCACACGAGCATCTATATGTCTATTCTGATAACTCATATCAAGTAGCATGAGACTCACTACCTCCCACTATCGATATCATATACTGATCAAGGAAAATAGATAAAGGTGATAGTTTGTGGATTAATACTACCCATACATTAATCCTAACAACTATGAACATTTTATAGTATATGTGCTTAAAGAGTTTGTCACTCATATTATCAACTCTTGATAATAAACTCTTTTAACATAATGCTAAAGGGTAAACACTCAAATAAATAAACACTTTATTTAAATGAATATTTTATTGTCATAGGGATATAAGTATAATGTCATTTATTTTATAAGAAATGGCACTAGGGCACATCTATACTAACATATAGTGACAACATAATGATGCCTCAACACACTCAGCATAATCTATGACTCTTCAACACCAGTGTTGGCTTTTCAAACGGCAAAATGTCTCTAGTAATCTACAATTTATGACATTATAAACATGTCAAATATCAACTTGAAAAGAAAGTAGATTATTAAACAAATTTGGTGTTAAAACTAATTAATGTTATATAGTAGTATTTTCAGTATTTAATATGCAGAATTTTGCGGTATTTAACTATGCAGAATTTTGTTATTAGAGTTTATTATTAAGATTTTTGACCTATGCCTCCACTGTCGCCAGACTTACCTATCGGCCACGTAAACACCTCTCCGATGAATGTTGATGATTATTTCAGCCATCCAAAGTTTTTCAAACATACTGCAAGCACTCTTCCTACTATCGTTGCTGAACTGAAATCTTATGTTGTTGCTCTTAACAGATCTCTTAATCTTGATCTTCATCCTACGATGGAATTCCCAGTTCCAAAAGTTGGTTTTAATCATACGATTAAAATAAATCTTGATATCTATCATAAACGTTTGGCTATGTGCCAACATAGTCTAATTGTAAGAGTTATTGTGAATAAAGGAGATACCCCTTGGACATTGCCTAAGCTTAAAGAAAGATTATCTAATATTTGGAGTCTCAAATCTCAATGGAGATTAATTTCTCTTGCTCGAGGTTTTTTTCACATCTTACTATCATCTTCTTAAGACAAAGACCTAGTTTGGGGTTGAGGTTCCCTAATCCTTAAACCAGGAATTCTGCGATTAAAACGTTGGTCATTGGGATTTGATCCATTTAACGAGAAAATAACGACCACCCAAATCTGGTCGCATTTTTATAGGTTACCATGGGAGCTATGGGACCCTCAACTCATCATTGATATTGCCAAAAATATTAGTATTTCATTAAAAATCGACAGAGCAACCTTGGAAGGTGACTTTGGGCACTTTACTCAAGTCCTTATTCATATGGATTTGTCTACTTCGTTGAAGTACAATTTGGTTCTTGATTGTGAATAATCTCTATTTGATGTTGATGTTTCCTATGAAAACCTTCCCATGTATTGCAGTACATGCCATTTAATTGGTCATGAGAGTCCATCTTGCCGATTAAATAATCCTACATTTATCGATGGTCAGAACAAAATAGATAAAAAGGACCTGTTGCCTCATTAATCGCATGGTTGTTCTTGGGTTCATAAAATTTGGAGACAAAAAGGCATGGTTGACACTTCTATTCCTTTGGAAAAATTATTCCACTGTATTCAGCAGGATATTGCTTTAGTAACAAAGCCACCTGATGACGCCTTGCCAGAAGCTCCACCTGATGACATTTTGAATGCATTTCAACTGGACATAAATATAAATGTTGATCATGGGACTGATTTGGCATCTCCTCCACCCCAAACCATTCCAGGCCTCCTGAAGGTCATTGATACCTCTCAGAATTTAGATGTGGAAGATTCAGTCACTTCTTCTCAGGCTGAAACAGCCCCTCCTTCTTCTGCTAGTATTCAAGCAATAGAGGAACAAGAACTTGTTATCAGGAAATCTTGGGCTGAGAAAGATGAGGAAGCTTGGCAACAAGTTTCTCACAAGAAGAAATCTAAGAAGTAATCTTCATGGGTTACTCTGACTGGATTAAGGCCTGTGACTCGGGCTATTTCTAAGTCCTTTCATTGAAGCTCTTATTTTGGAATTGTTGAGGATTAGGGAATGAGGCAACCCAACACTCTCTCTTTAATATTTTCAAGTCTCATAATTCAGATTTTATCTACATTTCAGAACCTAAGGTATATTTTGACTCTATTAGTCAATCTTTTTGGCGAAGCATGAATATGTCTTTAGTGGCTTGGAATGATCTTGCTTTTCCCTCTTTATGGTTTTTGGCCTCTAATTCTTTTGGGGTTGGTCATGTTTCTCTGCTTGCTAGTTCAGATCAGCATGTTATGGTACAATTCACTTTTTCCTCCTTGATGGTTTTAGTTTCTTGTATTTATACAAATGTTTTATCTTTCAGTCGTTGATTGTTATGGTCTAAATTGCATCATCTTTCTTCTTTAAATTTCACTAATTGATTTGTCATGGGAGACTTCAATGCATGTTTTGGTGCACATGAAAAGACAAGACACCCTCTTTCATATCGTTCTTGCTCTAAGTTTATTAATGCTATGAATAATTGTAGATTGACATGCTTAGATACAAAAGGTCCTAAATTTACTTGGACTAATAACAAAAGGGGCTCAAGCCGTGTTGACATTAGGCTTGATCGGGCATTTTGCAATTCTACTTCTCTTGAGAATTAGCGTTTCATCGAGTGTCATGCTCTTACGAGACATAAATCAGACCATAATCCTCTTCTTTTATGTTGCAATCATGTTGCATCTCTACACCACCTTCCTTTCAAGTTTCTTTCAATGTGGTTAACGCATGACAATTTCACCCCGGCTGTGACTGATTTTTGGGATTCTCTTTGCATCTCAAGCCATCCTATGTTTGTTCTTCAACAAAAATTGAAATTACTTTGGGCTGATCTTCGATCTTGGAATAAGGAAGTATTTGGGAATGTCGAGCTGGCCATTTCCAACGCTAAGCAAGATTTGCTTTCAATGTAAAAAGATATTGATTCCTATGGGTTTTCAGATACCCTCCACTCCAGGGAATTGATTGCTCATCAAACACTGTCCTTTAACTTAAAAAATCAAGAATTGCTTTTAAAGGAGAAAAGTTAAGTTCGTTAGTTGATTGATGGTGACAGAAACTCCAAATTTTATCATAATTATCTTCTTCGTCGTCGGCCTCAAATGGGCATTCATGGGTTAATGATTGATAATGTTTTTGTTACTGATGCTTTGGTTATTGAGCAGCATGTTGTCGGCTATTTTGCTAATCTTTTTGCTTCTCAGTCTCATTTTGCTGATCTTTCAGATGTGGGTACAGTGATTCCTTAGCTAGTTTCTGAGTCCAATAATCTCATGTTCTGTCAAGAGCCTTCTTTTGATGATATTCATTAGGTGATCTATCATATGGATCCGAATAGTTCCCCTGGGCCTGACGAATTTTATGGCAATTTTTTTAAAAATTGTTGGCATATGGTAGGTAAAGATGTGTGTGCTGTAGTGCAAAATTTTTTCCATTCTGGGAAATTAATTGGCAGCATGAATGCTAACATTATGGTTTTAATTACTAAATCCAAAGAGGTTTTCTCTATTGACAATTTCTGCTCTATAGCTCTTAGAAATTTTATTTATAAAATTATTACAAAGATTCTTGCTGATAGGTTGTCTTTAATTGCTATGCACATTATTACTCCATCTCATTTTAGCTTTATTAAAGATAAACATATTAAGACTTGTATTGCAACTACCTCTAAAAATATTAATCTTTTGGATACCAGATGCTTTAGTGGAAATATGGCTCTTAAGATTGACATGAGGAAAGCATTTGATTGTATAGAATGGCCATTTCTGTTAGCTGTGCTTCATTGTTTTGGGTTTTCAGATAAATTTTGTTCTTGGATTTCGGATATCCTCTATTCTGCTAGGATTTCAATTTCAGTGAATGGTAAATTGTCAGGCTATTTCTCTTGCACCAAAGGAGTGAGACAGGGAGATCCTTTATCTCCTCTCTTTTTTTATCTTGGAGAGGATTATCTGGATAGGAAGATCTTACAACTGGTGAATAAAAATTCTCTTATTCCTATGTATGGTGGTAATAGAGTGTAGTTTCCTTCACATTTGCTCTATGCTGACGACATTCTCCTTTTTTATAGAGCTTCCAAGTCTAATATTCAAAATTTAGCTAGTCTTTTTCAGGCTTATGGCGAGACTTCAGGCCAACATGTAAAATTACACAAATCTAATATTAATTTTGGCAAGCATGTGTCCTCTTATCGTATGTCTATGCTTTCCTCCATATTGGGCATAAAGTGTGGGCAACTCCCTTTCAAATACTTTAGTGTCCCGCTTTTCAAAGGGGCCCCTAGGAGAAGATGGCTTCAACCTATTGTCGATAAAGTTCTTTCAAATTTTGATAATTAGAAAGGAAAAACTCTTTCTATGGCTGGTCATGTGGCTCTTATCAACTCGGTTATTTATGGTTCATTTATTCATTCATTTATGATTTATAAATGGCCTATGGCTCTTCTTCCTTTCATGGAGAAGATGATAAGAAATTTTGTTTGGACGGGTTCTACTAGTGCTAAGAAGCTTATCGCAATGAAATGGGATGGTTGTTGTTGCCCCAAAGAAGAAGGTGGGCTAAGCCTTAAACAGCTCCATTGCCTAAACTTTGTTATACTATGTAAACTAGCATGGAATGTCCATTCCGATCATGGGTTTGTTTATTCATTTCTTAAGTCTCAATTTTATACGGTTCCCAACACAGCTCATCCCTCTCATATTTTCTCATCCATTTGGTGCTCAATCATATTATGTTATTTTGATCTTCAACAAACTTGTCAGTGGGTTATTGGAAGTACCTCTCGCCTTCATTTTTGGAATGACAATTGGTTAGGCTATGTTATTGCAAATCATATTGATATCCCTCTCTGGTTGCACCCTCATCTTCAGGCCAAAATTTTGGATGTCTATGTCAATGAAAGTTGGAACTTCTCTCATAATTTTAGAGCTTCTTATCCATAGGTTTATGATGATATTTTGTGTATCACTCATTTTTCTTCTCCTAAGGATTATTTTGTTTACAGGGGTTCATCAAATGGTTTTCTTTCCTCTAAGGAGGCTTCTAACCTTTATCGTTCATCTTCTCCTCGAGTTACTCGGGGAAAGGAGGTATGGAGACATTACTTACTTACTTCCCGATCATTTACCCTATGGCGAGCTCTTTATAACAAGCTTCCCACTGACCATAATTTACATAATAAAAAAGATATCTTTGGTCTCTCGTTTCTATTTTTGTGTTAATAATGAGGAAAACTTAGATCATTTATTTTCTCAATGCTCTTATGCTGCCACCATTTGGTCATCATTGTTTAGCTTGTTTAATGTTCAACTAGATATTTTGCAAGGTTTTCAGCATTTATTTAACACTGTTTGGAGGACTCATTTTGTGTCTCAGTTCAAGTTCTTTAGCGAGTAGGAGTTATCACTTCCTTTTGGTTTATTTGGCAGACTTGAAATTACATCACTTCTCATGAGTATTTTTCTCCTATTTCTTCTGCTATCCGTTGCATCTGTAGAGCGGTTAAGGATGCAGAAGTTTTTCATTTTGGCCACATGTCAGCTACTCTCTCTGAGTTACTTATTCTTCGCAGATTTCACATTGCTGCTATTCCCAAACCTGCTCCAGTTATTTTTTTCAATTCGTTGTCTTCCTCTGCCTCGAGGGTGGCTGAAGATTAATTCAGACGGAGAGGCTCGTGGTTCTCCTGGTAATTCTGCTACAGGGGGTATGGTTAGAGATTGTTATGGTCATTTTTTATCCTCTTTTGTTGTCCCTTTGGGTGTTCGTTATGCTTTTGAAGTGGAAATTCTATCTGTCGTGTTTGCTGTTAAGAATCTTACTGCTCTTCCTTTGCTTCCGGTATGGATTGAGAGTGATTCCATGCTTGTTGTCAACCTATTGAAATGTCGTTCCTCTACTGTCCCATGTTCTATCCGCTATGAATGGGAGGCTTATCTTTCATTACTTTGCTCCAGTCAAGTTTATGTTTCTCACATCTTCCGTAAGGGTAATCAAGTTGCCAATCGTCTTGCTTCTATCAGCTTTTCACTGACTCAATTCACTAGGTAGCCTACCTATCCTGCTGATTGCCATTCCTTTATGTTCAACGATGCTATAGGCTTCTATAATTTTCATTTTGATTAGCTTGGTGTTTCTTAGGTCCATCAGACTCTATTTTGGATTGTCATGTATTATCTTTATTTTTCTTTTAATAATATTTGAGGGGGGAGTGCAACGCATAAAGCAGATGACCTTTGGGTGCTAGCCTAGCTAGGATGCTTTGGTTCATCATTTGATGCTTTTTCTCCCTTTAATTTTTATCAAAAAAAAATTATTAATAGAAATAAATTGTTTAATTATAGCATTAATAATTTGTTATAGTACAAATTAGTTATCTTAAATATCCCTCAATCATAATGTTGAACTACATAATTTTAGTTTTACACTAATTGATATATTTTTCTATTATTATTATTTTTACTTTTATTTATCTTATGAAATTGTATAGTTTATTGTTAATTTATATATTTAGAAATAATAACTAATAAATTAAAAATAAGAAAGTGTATAATTTTTTACTTTATTTATACTAATAATATTAAAATTTTTAATTAAATTGCACTTTTAAGTTTTATTTTAAGTTCATATTAAAATAATTTGAACATAGCTATCAATTTTACTATAAAAAGTTTTATTTATAATATTAAAATTTTATTATATTATCATGCATTTATGTACACACAAATATGATATATTTATATAATAATTAGTAAATTAATACATATATATACATAAACACATATATGATATATCTATATATCTATAATTAATAAATTAGTACTTATAACCTAAAAATATATATCAAACGATCAATTAATAATTGTTCAATTTTCTGTATAATTAATTTTAAAATAATATTAAATTTCATTTATAACACATAATTATAAACTTGATTATTAATTATAATTACAGAATATGTGTTACAA
>CATIWM010439875.1:0-25426 GCA_949671775.1 Mallotus repandus
TCCAAATTAGACCCAATAACATTACTTAGGCCTAAGTCTTCAATTTGCACCAAATGAATAAGCTTTAGACAAGAATTAACTCCATGTGCACCAAACGGATCAGATTTATTCAGATTTGTACTTTGAGCCCAAATTGCTTGAATCAGCATGTGTAATGCTTCCTTCATCTTCTTAGCACGTGCCCTTATGATTGGACCTCCATCATAAGTCAAAGGATCTTGAATCTTTGCTAGATTAGGATTCCTTGTTGCACTAGAAGTGTCATCAGTTAATACGGCTTATGTGCGAATTGTGGCCCACGCCTCCTATTGGGATCGAATGACTCTTACTAGCTCTCTCTCCCCCCCCCCTCTCAGAATTGCACGTGCGAGTTTCCTCAGATATGACTAAAGTGGCGAAGGCCCTTTCTTTTGCGCTTGGTAAGCGCTTCATTATTGCCAACCTTATTGCTGCTCCTACTCCTTTGGCTAGTGCCAAATCAGGTGACTTTGAAGTTGAAGCTTGCCCAATAGGCAATTAGATGTAACGATGCTAGCATTACTATGATAGCCTTAGAGCTTTAATATTTCTCTCATTTTAGCTTATATGTATAATCATTAAAATTCATAATATTTTAGTAAAAAGATTTTTAAAAAATTAACTACATTAAAAATCCTATTCTATTCCTATAATGTATTTACTAAAACACTATTATAGATATATGAAAAATAACCTAATAATACTAACACAATATATATACACTCACATTAGCCTAATCATACTCAAATTTGTTTTTTTTTTCTATCTCAAATCACTTAATATTAACCTAAAACACTATCATATCTTTCCTTAGCCCTTTTGTCATTGATTGTCACTTTCTATCCACGTATACTAATACACCTCTGGCAAGTTTTTTATGGTACTTTCTTTTTGTAACTTATAGATTCCCTATATTGTGGTTTATTTTCAACTTGTACTTTTAGATAGTGTACTACTATTCTAGTGGGCTTTGATTGAATCCAAATTTGTATAAATGCGAAAAAGTTTACCTGGAGTCTTATTCTTACAAACATGTCATTATTGCTTAAGTATGATATAATTTCTTTTATGTTTGGATTTACTGTCATCTTCACTATATTCAATGGTGTTATATTTATTCATGAACATTTTTGTATCAGTAAGATGGCATGCTCTTACATTAAACTTCTGAAGAAGCATTTTCTCCAAACTTTTGTTTATAAAACCTGAAATGGATATTCTCAATCATCACATCCCGAGCAAGTAGTCACCTAAAGTATCATGGAGTGACCAAATTCACCTTTTTTATTGTTGATGTTTTTAATTAAACCTCTTTTTTTTTTGTTTCAGGATCATATAGCATCAAGAGTTCAAGTAAGGAGTAAGTTTTGATTAAATATTATTATTTATCATACAAGTCATTACATACCTTAATACAAGTCATATTATCTATACGATGGTAAGATGGTGTTGGATTATTTAAAAAAAAAAGTTAAATAGAAGTCATATTATTCTTATGTTTTATTAAAATATTTTACTATTAGCCAATGAGAGAATAATCAAGTAGTAACTGTTCTCTCTAAGTGCATTCTTAAGTGTAGAGTTCGAACCCTACCATTCTAGATTTGTAAAATCTATTTCTACATTATTTAAAAAGGGGAAAACTGACATTGTTATGCAATCCATCAATGTCTATATCATATGACATCCCTATTAAATAAAAAATATATATTATCAAAATATAATTGTATACTAATGCATTCTCATCAACTCCATTTAATATATTCTTTCATACAATATTACTATTTTAGAGCATATGTTGCATATAGTTACACTGGCATTTTATATATTTTTCATTAATTTAAAATTTTTCAATTTTAAAACATAGCTTAAATGAATTAATAAATTGATTCTAACCAAATAAAATTATTATCATAGTTTTTTGAGTTTCTACTTTTATAAATTACTTGATGAATTTATAATTTAGTAAACCCACGATGGATGACTGGATTATCATAAAAGCTAGGGCTAAACAAAAAAGAAACTAATTAGATAAAAAATAAAACCTAAACCGATTAAATCAAATTAAAGATTGTGGTTATCAAAATCTATATGTTAGATTTGAATTTTTAATATCATAAACCCATGGTTAACCAAACTAAAGGTACATCGAAATATATAATATGTTTATAATAATTTTTTCTAATTTTTCATTATTTAGTTATTATTTGTTATAAATTATACGAAAGGCTCTAATATAATATATTATCAAATTAAAAAATAAAAATACAACAATAATAATAGGATATGGCCGTAAATATTTGATAATAATGGTAATGAATATTAATCAAAACAAAGTCAATGGTAAAAAAGTTTGGATAAGAACCAAATCAAACAAAAAGAAAATGTAAATTCTGTAAAAAATTATATAATAAATAAAAATAATAAATAATAATCGATAGATATAGTAATGCCAAAAACCACAATCTTTTCAATTTTTGTAAATTTATGTTAAATTTTGAAATTTGATAAAATTAACTTAATTTAACAAATTATTTGTAATTTTAGCACAATTGCAGTTTGATCAATATACCACGTCTCAGGTGAAGTAGCTGTACACACAAATTTCATGTATGAAAATTAAACAAGAAAATTGAATAACAAATTACGAACTTTATTGATCTTGAAAAGCATATTTATGAAATTCTTATTACGAAGAATTTGAATCCTATTGGTCAAAGAACACTTTTGATGATATTATAAAATTTAAAGAACACTTTTGAAGAACTTTGAGTATTGAATTTGTCAGAGTTTCAAGGCTTGATTTCTTAATAATTTGATAACTCAGGAGACACCTCTATTTATAAGCGTTTGTAGTAGAGATAGTGCAAGTGTAACGAAATTTCATAGGACAAATGGTCATCCAGACCCTTCAACTTATGTACTCGGGCCACATAGATCGAATTCGAACTTTTTCAGCAAATAAGCCCAAAACTTCTATTATCAGGCCTATTAAATCCAATCTCCGGCCTACCTCGTGCGTGGTATGCACCATAACTCAACATTTATAATTAAATGGATTTTTAATTATATAATTTAAAAAAGGACATAACTAATTCTCCTCCCCTAATTTATGAACCCCTAATTCTCCATCAAAATCCACAGCCTTCTCTCCATCACCACCCATAACCACCTCTTCATCACCATTCCACTGTCACCTTTCCATCACCATCCACTACCACTCCTTCATCACAATCCGCCATGACCATTGCTTTTACCTTTTCACCATCAACCATGACCATAAAATCCCAAACTTAGGAGAACAAACAAAAGTGGTATGAATTTTGTTAGTTTTTAGTTTGAAATTGGTTTAGGTTTATTAGATTTGAGTTTGAAATTTATATGGGTTGGTTAATTTTGAGTTTTAAATTGATGTGGGTTTGTTAGATTAGGCAGAGGTTTTGTAGATGGTGGTAAGGATGGTGGCCGACGGTGGAGAGGATAATGCTACATATTAATTAGTCTCAATTTGACAACATCCTGAATTTTTTCTTTTCTTTTATTTAAACTTTGTGATAGCATCTATTTTTCATATTTTTATCAATTCATTTATTTTTGTCAATTGTTTTTTAACTTAATTTATCTTCATCAATTGATTTATTATCTTGTTGCTTTTACTACTGTTGTTAACATTTGCGATGAGGAGGGGATAAAAGTGAATCCAGAGATCTTACATTTTATCAATAATAAGTTTTCTTTGAATTTTGTTAATAGATATTTGATCCATTTCTATGTTCAAAAAAAAAATTTGATCCAATTTCTTTATTGAAGATTTGTGCAACACGAGCTTAACTTGGTCAAAATGTGGGTTGATTTGGCCTTAAAATAAAAGTATTAGACTTATTTATTGAAAAAGTTAAAATTCAACCTATGTAGTCCAAGTATACAAGTTGAAGGACATAGATGACCATTTGTCCAAATTTCATAACTCTTTTGGTAGGATCGGCTTTAACCATCTTTGATGGACTCATTTGCATCATCATCTAAATAAATGTTTTTTTTATAATTATAATTTATTTATTATTATCTTAATGACATTTATCAAATAACTTAATTGACCATTAAAATAATTTATTAAGATAATAAAATTTTTTTGATCGGTCTAAAATCTTTATAAATTTATTAATTATTTAGTAGGTTAAAAATATTTTATTGGTCTAAAAATAATTTCTAAAAATTTACATGTCTACAGTAGCTAATATCTATTTTTGTAAATTTCACATTTATATAATCTAAGTACTAACTATAATAGTTAGATTTCAATCTCAATAATTAAAAAAATTATAACATGGGAATAAAAAATTTATTTAACTTGTAAAAAATATATTCATCCTTTTTTTTTACCTAATTTAAACATATAAGACTATAATAATATATGTTAGCAAATACATGTTAAATGTCACGTATTAGCAAATTCATGTTAAATGTCACGAATGTATTTTATGTTTAATTTATGATCAAATCATAATTGTGTTAAAATTACATGTAATATATCAAATTAGACTAGTTTTATCAAATGTTAAAATTTAATATAATATGCGAAAAGTAGAAAATGTTGTAATTTTTTTGATATAGGCTTAATAGATATATACAAATTTGATTAATTTAGTACCGAATCAAGTATGATAAAGGTCGAGTTTAACTTGCCAATTAATTGAAAGAACTCGAATTCTAATTTAAAAGACGCGGTTCATTTCTACCAATCTTTCTATTTTTTTTGACCGTATAGTCCATGTTTCCAAATTAACATTTTTCTTTTCATTAAAAAATCAATAAAAAGTATCTCCCTTATATTTTTCAATAAATCCATTGATCAAATATAACATGTAAATTTATCGAAAAGATTAATTTTGAGTTTTTTTTTTTTTTTTTAAGTGATGGGTGTGTTGGTGGGTACGTATTGGTGAATAGAAATTGAGGGCCTGGAATACAGGTTAATATCATTTATAGCTGGCAGGAGCTGTCTTTCTTTCTTTTTTTCCTTCATTTCTATGCCTAGTCATCACCCAAATTTCTTGCTTGATTGCTTCCTTCCTTCCTACCCACATCCTCTCAATTTGCTGCTGGGCTGGGGTCATCGCATTGTTCTCTCAGCTTCTGTATGTTACTCAACAATTGAAAAGTTTACGGCTTTTCTAACTGAAGTTCAAGAATCAAGAACAATAAAGAAGTAGAAATGAGTGCTTCAAGGTTTATAAAGTGTGTCACTGTTGGTGATGGTGCTGTTGGCAAGACCTGCATGCTTATCTCCTACACCAGCAACACTTTCCCTACTGTATGTACTCACACTTACTTTCTTTCTTTTCTGGGTTTGTGTTTGTTTCTTGAGAAAAAAAGATGTACCAAATTTTCTATGTCAGTTGAGCTGTACAGATTCTTGACTCTGAAATTAAGTGTAAAGATTTTATCTTTTTCTCTTCGTTTCTTGATTTTGTTCTGTTTCTTTGCAAGAAAATGTGGGGAGCATGAAGAAAGTTGAAATTCACTTTTTTCTATTTCATAATGTTCTTGTTAAGTCGACTGAGCTTCCTTTTAAGGAATTGGGTTAGTGAAGGTGCATGATCTTTGTCTAACGATTTGTTAATTAGAACACGAAAAAAGATTGAACGTTTTGCTTTTCTTTGCTTCACGTTTATTTGGCTATTCGTTTTGTTATCCTACGAAGAAAGATTAGCTTTGCAGGCCGTTTTGCTTAACTAAATGGGTTTTGGGAAACAGATCAGAAGCAGCCTTCTTATATGTGTAATTTATTCCATTGTTTCATAGCTGTTGTAGTCAATTGCTGGCACTACTGAGCCTTATAAGCGTAAATTGGTTAAATACTGGAAGCAGGTGTTTTTCATTTGGAAGATAAAAAACTTAAGTGGACGTTCATGATCCCTTTTGGGTTGCTTTCATGCAATTCTTTGAGATTCTCTTGAAAGTACTTACTCTGACACCAATTTCTTTTCAGAATTCATTTAAATTGAGTGGACGAATGCTGAAAGGGGTCTCATAATTATGTTGTTTGAATTCTCTCTTTGTTTGGTTTTTTCTGAAATGTGACTTATATCAGTTTTGATTAATGATGCTGTTTTTGTATTTGTATTGATCAAATTATTTCCTGTTCTGGCTTTTAGCTAGTTCTTCTGCTACTCTGTGCTTGCTTTGGTACCCTTTAAAAAAAAAAAAAAAATTGTTTCCCTCATTTTGAGAAATGAATTTGGGAGTGCATCTTTAGTCTTTATCCATTTACCTCTTTTTGGTTTCACGAAACAAGGAGTGGGAAGTTGTAATTCATTAAAAAATTACATTTTTGATATCTGGAAAGGTTGAAATGGATCTAGTAGTTTTCTATTGTTTTTAGCGATTTTGTTTGTTGATGACTATATACCTTTTGTGTTATGGAACTCTTTGCTCTTAAGAAAAGTTTGTTTCCTATATTCTGGGCCCTTCAAAACCTTACTTTAATTTACCTTCACATAGTAAATTACAACTGTAAGCACAAATAGTGTACAACTTCATCATTGCTAATTAATTCTGATTTTCACCAGAGATTGAAAACATTAACTTTGTGCGGGTTCATTTATCGTTGATTATTATAACGTAAGGTTTGTGTGCGCTTATGGAAAGTTCTGTTACAGATTTTTTTCCCCTTCTGGTGGAATCTGGAGTTATTAAATTTTTATAGAATTTTATGTTGTATCCTTTGTTTCCTGGCGGTTCAGCATTCTGCATTTATCAATGGAGTTTTGTTAATAATCCAATACAATTTCAATACAGAATGATTTTTGACGTGAAATGCTATTTACTGAGTTCCATTTTGATCTGTTGTGAAACAGGACTATGTTCCAACTGTGTTTGACAATTTCAGTGCGAATGTGGTTGTGGATGGGAGCACAGTCAATCTAGGGTTGTGGGATACTGCCGGTATGTTTGCAATTCATAAGTTCTGTGTAGTTTTCTTTGAAAGTTTATGATCATGAGCTTCACACATTTGTATCACTGGACAGGCCAGGAAGATTACAATAGATTAAGACCTTTGAGCTATCGTGGGGCAGATGTTTTCTTGCTTGCTTTCTCCCTCATTAGCAAAGCCAGTTATGAAAATGTTGCAAAAAAGGTATGAGAATAATTATTCTTTGAGCTCCTTTTCATATTTTTATTGGCTGTTGATATGCTGACGATTTTGCCTCATTTTCTGTGTTTTTAGTGGATTCCTGAATTGAGACATTATGCACCTGGAGTACCAATTATTCTTGTTGGAACTAAGCTTGGTTAGATACTCCTCCATTTATACTTTTATTATCTGCCATATTGGTTGTTGCCATGCATAGCTTTTGTATGTTATTAAACTTTTCGCTGGCTTGTTCAGTTTTCCTGGCCATGTGATGGATGATAGTATAGAATTGAGAGTTTTTTGCGTACCCTGGAACTTTATCTATATTGCATTTATAATAATAATAATTTCAGTTTGTTACATGTCTATAGAGGTTGGATTCTCTTTACTGCATAGCTATTATAAAAGTTGTACTTTTGGTTATCATTGAATTTTAGGTTATTTAGGAATTTTCTGAATATGTTTTCTGATAAAATGGCATGAATTATACTGTTTCGGCAATCCTCATCTTTATCCTCTCTTACAATTTTTCTCCTATATAGAATTTGTTTTGTGTGCTTTAACATTGTTGTGTTTCAATAGTATCATAAAGTTGTTGCTCAAAGTTTTCATGAAAAACTGAATCCAATTTGTGGCAGTCTGATTTTTCGCTTAATCATCACATCGGTTATCCTATCTATGAGAAACTTATAGTTCTTCAACATTCAATTTCATCTTGTCCTGTCAAATAACATGGTAGGACGTTGACATTCTGTTACAAGTTCCATTTTCCTTGTTAGTGACATTTGCTTATCCTTGTTCTGTACTGAGAAACAGTGATGCTTAAAATCTCAGTTGAGATGGTCATGCTTTTAGCATTCCATCTCACTGGGTAATTGGTACATGCAAGATGAATTTGTTCAGTCAGTAATGGACGACATTAGTGATGAATTAGAGGTGTCTTCAGAAGTATGTCTTTACATATAAGCCCATTGCACATAAAGTCCATTTTGATCAAATTTGGAATGATAAAAAAATTTCTATTGTCCAAATAAAGGTGATCCAAAGTATTAAGAAAGAGCTTGAAATATCACTACAACTGAGGACCAGAGTATTTCTTTTTTCAACTGATTACTGATTTTTTACTGCTACAAGCAACAGGCATTTTTGGGTACGACAGTCCACAGTGGTAGGGATGGCAAACTGAACGAATCAAACAAAAATTTGAACATCTGCCAGCTGTTGGAAATGATCTCAATAGATATGTCTGTGATGTGTAAATCTATTAGTCTTTTCATGTTCTCAAAGTTAAAAGAAAAAAGCCTTGGTACTGAAAAGAATTGAGAGAAATTAAAAAAGAATATTCATGTAAGGATATTTTGATTTTATTGTTGCCTATAGAAGTTAACGTAAACATCATTTCAAAAGTGATTTTGTCTAGATTTTAAGGGAAATTTCCTAGAAGTCTCTTTCAATGATCTTACTGTAAGCTGATATGCTATACAAGCTTGGCATGTGCAGAACCTCCCTCTTCTATATTTGATTCAAAGGGAAAGCAATGACATTTTCCAGCTGAACTGATTACCCATTTGATGTATCTTACTGTTTGGCAACATTTTCTTGTTCTGCTGGAGTTCCATAGTGATGTTTTAGTAGATTTTATCAGATATGCGCGTATATTTTTTGAATGTTACTCTAGTCTCTGCAGTGATTAAGATGGACAAATTTATTGCTATGGCAGTTGATGGCATTGTTTTTTGTTAATTGCTGAATCTTATGAATAGTTTTCACCACCGCTAAATTTGCTTTTTCTAGATCTTCGAGATGACAAACAATTTTTAATAGACCATCCTGGTGCAGTGCCCATCACCGCAGCTCAGGTATTAATTGCTACTTCGGATACCAAGTATTATTTTGTTCATTACAATTTGATCGCTGTCATTTTCAGGCTTGTATGGCTGTCGTCTCAGCCAGTATGAGAGCTAAATATATATATTTTTTTTTGAAAGGGGGAAGAACTGAGGAAGCTGATTGGGGCTCCTGTTTACATTGAATGTAGTTCAAAAACTCAGCAGGCATGTAAATAAATAAATATTATTGTTATTTGTATCATGAAGGAAAACTAGTACTTACATTGTTACTGACAGAATTTACTTCAACTGCCCTGTGCAAATGCAGAATGTGAAAGCTGTCTTTGATGCAGCCATTAAAGTGGTTCTCCAGCCACCGAAACAGAAGAAGAAAAAGAAAAGAAGGGCACAAAAGGCCTGCTCCATATTGTAATCAACATAGGATGTTGTGGGGAGGAAAACAAGAACAACTAGGCATAGATTATAGTAATCTTCACCATCTTAGGTTCTCCCAGCTTGGGGAAATGACAGGGTGCAGTCTGTAGTATCTATTGACAGAATTAGGAAGCAACATTATAAACATCATGTAGTGAGTTTGTCATGTTCTGGGTTGCCTTTTGATTTGTATATGAATGATTTGTGTTCTGTTAACATGCAAGATCCCTTATTTCTCCTCAGGTCATTCTGCATGTATTGACTTAGAACGAGTACAATTTGTTCTATGAAAAAAAGAAAAACTATTTCCTCTTGTATTATGTATGCTTTGTAACTTGATTCAGTGCCTAAAAGATCTAAATATAATTTTGGTTTTTGAAAGCTGTCCCATTCTGCTTTGCATGTGTTTCGAATGATGTATGGAGGAAAACTTTAGGACCACGAAACCAATTCTAGAAAAACAAAAAGGACTTAATGGGTCTGAAGACAACTTTGCAGTGGAAAGAATATAGCATCCACTTTCCCTGTAAAAAAATATTGTCAATAAATTTCTGCGGTTCATTTAAAAAATGTCATCTTCCAAGCTTTTGAAGGTTCTTCGAACCATGCTGCCGCCACAACTAATGCTGAGGACGAATATTTCTACTTTTTGGACATGGATTTGTATGCTGTTGATTCGTTCGTTGTGGTTTTGGAGATATCATATAGAAGCATCCAGATTCCTGAAAAAAGAGTTTTGGCTGAAATCTCAGTTGATTGTTTGTTTGCATGATATACAGTTGACCAGTACTGTCTCTTAAAAGTTTGATGCTTCTTTCTTTTATTTGCATGCTAAATGACTAAAAAAAGTGGAACGAAATGGTTGACTGGTAATTATACAACACTATAAGTGGAATGCAAAAGATTCACATTTTAAGTTTTTTAATAAAACACATATTTGAAATTTTTTAGAATTCATTCTCGACTTTCCATTTTTTTTTCCTCTGGAATTTATACTGCACCCACTTTCACAAATCTAAAAAGAATTTGTGGACCTCTGCCCTTTCCACCTCTTTTTCCCCTGCCCGTACCACGAATTTCTCCATTAAATACACCAATTTCTCAGTTTTTCCAGGGCATCAATACATTTGAATTTCTTCATTTAGCCTTGAAATCATCCAACCTCCTTGAATTCCAGTTTCATATTGAACATATTTTTAACCTCAGTTTGCCTCAATGGCATCAAAGAGAATTCTGAAGGAACTCAGAGACTTGCAGAGAGATCCTCCAACTTCATGCAGTGCAGGTAAAATAACAGGAATATAACAACAACTTGGCTGATTCTTGTATGAAAGGTTATGTGAGTGGTGTGTCACGTATGATTTCAGGTCCTGTGGCTGAGGATATGTTCCATTGGCAAGCCACAATCATCGGTCCGAATGATAGTCCATATGCCGGCGGTGTTTTCCTTGTCACTATTCATTTCCCACCAGACTATCCTTTTAAACCTCCCAAGGTACATGAACAACAAACTTCTAATAATGATCTCTTCCTTTTTGTTGTCTTCTGGCTTTTTTTTTCTTGTTTTAATTAGAGTCCATAATAAGCTAATGATCAGCTTTCTTCTAACCCTGTAATTAAATTTACTATCAGGTTGCCTTCAGGACCAAGGTTTTTCATCCTAACATTAATAGCAACGGAAATATCTGCTTGGACATACTCAAGGAACAATGGAGTCCTGCACTTACCATATCCAAGGTTCTTTTCTTGGAAGATTTACCATATCCATGTCCTGCACGTAGCATCTTCACATCACAAGAAAACCCAAAAACAAAACAATTCCACTTCAATCAAATAACAACCATGAAACTCAAATCCAGAGAATGAAAAACTGAGGAAAATCCAAACACATACACACATATTCATCTTCAACCCTTAAACTTAGCTTTTTATAATTTATTTTTCCTCAATTTACAAACTGACCATTTAAAATACATGAACTTGTAAAAAATGAAAGATATTCACACTTCTTCAATATTATTTAAAATGTCTAAATGGTATTTTTAAAAGTTAAAATGACAATATTTAAACACTTCCATGCAAAGACCACAGATGTATTAAGCCTTTTTTTTTTCTGTTAAAAAAAAAAACTTCCATGGGAGATGAAATTGATGTGGTTGTGGGATTGGATGCAGGTTTTACTATCCATATGTTCGCTGCTAACAGATCCAAACCCTGATGATCCACTTGTTCCTGAAATAGCCCATATGTGCAAGACTGACAAAGTTAAGTATGAGTCTACTGCTCGGAGCTGGACCCAAAAATATGCTATGGGATAAAAAAACAACCTGAATTATTTGGACCTTCTTTTTTGTTTTTTCCCCTTCATACAAAATTGCCCATCGATCAATTTGTCATACTATCTTAATAAGGAATGAGATCAAATTGTGTTAAATAAATATATAATTGTAACAATTGTTAGCATTTTTGAGATCATTTCTCAAATTGACCTCTGTGTATGAATGTAAACCCATGATTAGCATGCTCTATAATTGCAATAAATTAAGACTGATTACATGAATATGATGTTGTGAATTATACATAAGCTCATGGACGTTGTTTGCTATGTGCAAAGTAGCACCCCTCTTACGTTGGAAGTAAATCTGAAGATTTCAGGTCAATTTAGCAAATACAAAATTAATGAACTTCTGAAAATATATGTTTCAAATTAGTGATTTGCACTTGTTCATTAATTAAGATCTGTGGTATCTATCCTGTCTAATTTAGTATATATAATTTTTTAGGAAAATTTAGATATGTATATTTGTCCATATATAAATATTTCTTTTAACAACCAGAAAATATATATCATTAATTGAACTCTGGATAAGATATAAGAAAAGAGTAAGATTTTTAAAATATAGACAAAAATATAACAGTATAAATTTTAAAATATAGATAAAAATATAACAGTATAAATTATAACAAACAAACGTGCTTTAAAAAAATATATTATAAAAAAAGTATAAAAGATTGATAAAAAAATTGAAAGTAAAAAAAAAAAACACAAGCATATCATATATTGGTGCCACATCAAGAGATTTGTATTTTGACAAATGAAAAAGTCAAATCTTAGTATAGCGGAACTTGAATTTGAGATGGTAAACTAGAAAAGTGATCCTAAAAGTTCTTTAGGTGAGCATCGGTCGGATTGGATGGTTGGAGGCAAAAATCAATCGATTTTAGGGATTTGAAAAATAGAACTGAACCGATATGAAGCACAAGATAAAATATTAATTCGGATTGACCAAAATTTTTTGAAAAATTTGGGGCAGAAAATCAGCTTGGACTTCGCTGCACTGGGCCTTAAAATTGTAAACCCACATACAAAAATCATAAAATTTAGACAAAGGACTAAAAATAAATATTACTAATTTGAGCTTATTATACCTTTTTTTTAAACCAAGTTTATAATACCTATTTGCCCTAAATTACATATTATAAAATAGAATAAAATACACTAATCTTTAATATGCAGTGTACATTGCATGTATAGATTAACTAATTCTATTTAGATACAAAAAAAAATTGCATCACAAAAAATAATTAATTACAAAAATAATATTTCTAATTACAACTTGTATATAATGAAACTTCTAGTTTCCATCAAAAAATTGAAGAGGCAATTTTTAAGTTGTGAAGGATTGCTTCCACCCAAAAAAAATATATGGAAAGTCCTGCAAAAATATTAAGTCCTACATGAAGATTGCAAATAAATATTCAAAGAATCAATTCAAGTATAAACAACTAAACAAATTCATAGTGAAAATAAATATGCAAACAACTTCGAGGCTCAGAGTTTGTTATTATTAACTCACATAAAATGCAAGCCAGTCCATATTTCTAGCAACAAATCAACTGTCACTAAAAAAACAGAGGCAAACATTTGTAAACTCAAATAAATAAAGGTGGAAGCTCTCATCATAGCCTCAAAGTAAAAAATCATGCAACAAACCAAAGGGACTAAGGTGCCATAGAATATAATCAAAAAACAAATGCAACCTTATTTTTAGCAACATGTTAAAAAAGTCACTAAAGAAAGAGGCAAACATTTTAATATTCAGATAATGAAATGGTGGAAGCATCATCATAGCTCCCATTTGCAACATCACCACAGACACCAATTAGATTGTGGCACTACATATGGTGTTCACAGGCTCACAAACATGTGGTATGCAAAGCTGCAAAGCAAAACACCAAAGGTATCAAACAACCATGGGGCACAGCATGTGGAGGTCCAATTCTCACAGTCACAGACTGACACGGGCAAATGAATGCAGAAAGAATCAAGCAGTCAGAATGTAAAAAATGAAAGAATCAGCTGATGAGTAGCATTACTGAAAAAGGTTAGCAAAATGGCACTGGCAGTTAAGTTAGTGTCAAACTAGGGCGAATGCCAACTAGGGGTAAGTCTGCCAAGAATATAAGAAGAAGATAAGCCATTATTACCATTAAGATAAGTGAAAATAAGAAAGTAAAATTAAAATTAAAAAAGCAATTAAAACAATATTACCATTCTCAAGCTTCTCTAATTCTTCAATTGATTCCTCAATGTTGATTGGTTGTTCATGCTTCCCTAACCAATCTTGGGAACATACTAGTGATTCAACAATTTTGGGTGTCAAAGAACTCCGGAAGACATCAAGCACCCTTCCACCAGTTGAAAAAGCTGACTCAGAAACCACAGTCGATATTGGAACAGCCAAAACATCTCTAGCAAATTTGGACAAAATTAGGAACCTTACTGCATTAAGCTTCCACCATCGAAGCAAATTAAAATTTCCCTCATCCTCCAAAATTTCTTCACCCAAATAAATAACCAATTCTAATCTCTTGCTTCCACCTATTCCAAACTCCAATTTTTGCTTCTTGAATTTACCTTTTAGCAATAAAATTTTAGGACCAGATGCAGCAGTAGCACCCACAGAATCATTAAAGGGACTTAAGCTAGTTGGTTGATTAGCATATTCACAAAAAGTAAGAGCAGGTGTATATAGAGCAAGATAATCATCAAACAATTGATGAATTACTCTTTTCACAGAAGAAAAGATGCTTCCACCAAGATCAGATCCATATATTTGAGACAAAGAAAATTCTAAAAACTCCAGCTTCTCTCTTGAATAAAAAATAGAGGCAATAAAGATCAACATATTCATTTTATCAGGATCTCCAAAGTATTTATCAAATTTAGACATCATTAAAAAACCCATTGCCGTCTTAGAAGGATCATCACTGGTCATTCAATCATGTAACACATAAGAGATCAGAAATTTTAGAGAAAAATGTGTTGGCAGTAACATAAAGAGACCTTGAAATCCTTAAAGTCATTTTATAAAAACACTTTAAGAAATCAATAAGTTGTTGAACAGTTTCCCAATCAAGAAAATCAGGCACCTCATCACCAAGATCAACTCTGATAGATGATTCACATTTATCAAACTTTTCAAATACTTTATCAACAGACAAGCAGACTGGAGCATCAAATAGGTTAAGTTCCATCTTGTTGAAACATCAAGAGTCAAGGAAGCCTTTGACTCAATGCCAAGTAAATCAGCATACTCTCTAACTTTTTTCAACCTCAAGGGTGAATTCGTAACATATCTCACCGCCTCCCTCACCTGGTTGACTGATTTGCTAAACTCCTTAAGCCCCTTATTGACAATCAAGTCTAGAATATGTGCAATACAATGCATATGGACATATTACACATAACTGCAATGGTACCCTAACTTAAAAGCTTCTTTTTGAAAAAACTAATAGTTGTATCATTTGAAGATGCATTGTCAAGGGTAACGTAAAATATATTTTGAAGCCCCCACTCTCCCAAATAAGACTCTAGTGCCTTTGCAATGTACTCCCCCTTATGAGATGATATAGGAACAAGAGATATAATTCTTTTTTGAAGCTTCCACAAGTGTGCAGTTATGCACATATAATTAATTCTCTGAATGGAAGTCCAAAAGTATATTATTAAACAGACTCTTTAAGAATGATTTTGAAAAAGTAGTTTCAAATTTGACTTCTCAGCAAGGAACAAAGAGTAACAATCCGTACTAATAGTCCATCGAGAGGGTATTTTGAACCTAGGACAGGCCACAAATAAGAGTTTTTTAAAACCAGGAGCTTCCACAAACTTGAATGGCAACTCATTAACAACTATCATATTAGTCATAGCATTTCTAATCATGATCAAATTTTCATGTCCCCAATACACCCACATTTTCATGCAATTCAGACTCAGAAGCATTGCTAGCAAGTTGGAAACTTAAAAGTGATTGTCTACTTTCTTTTAGGTGAGGGTTTTTCATGTAGTTTAGCATGTAATTCCTAATATATGAAGTTTCATGCTTTTTAGAGTGATAGTTAACGACACTAGCACAATATATACATCTAGCTTGAGTAACTATACTATACTTATCCCTTATCTTTTCAAAATGGACCCAGGCCTTTGAATGAGACTTAGTCTCCTTCCTTTTTTTTGCAACTACATTTTGCTGCTTTTGAGCTTCTGCTATTGCTTCACTACCAGTGGCAGTAGCATTAGCATCACAACTGCCACTAGCATTAGAAGTTCCAGTGTCCAACTACATATGAAATTATACATAAATAATTAATATTGTCCAACAATTGACATAATCAACAAACCATTATAAACTTCATTAACATAATAATAGTAACTCAATGTATTACCTTTTTTTTTAAGTCTCTTCAGTCTTGAGTGACATAATAAAATGGATTAGATCAAGTATGCTTCCACCTTAAATAGAATAAATCATTAGAACTTTAAAAAAGCTTCCCTCCATTGGATCTCAAAATGAGATCATTACAAATAGATCCACATCACAGTTTCACAAGTTCCATGCATACCAACGTTGAAATTATACAAAGGGAAAACAAGTAAACAACACATAAAAAATATAGATCAAATGCATATCCACATACAGGAAAATAGAAACTTCAAAAGTACTTTCATACTTGATAAACAAATAAAAAATGTAATAAAAAATATTTACCATTAAAGATATCAATAGAATCACAATTGTCGCATGTTGTTTTGTTCATTGTCAATATCAAAGATGTATCAAAGCTTCCACCATTTGAGATCTCAGTTTTAAGATATTAAAAAAAAAAACCTTCCACCATTTAAGATCTCATAAAAAGATATTGTACAACATAAGATCACCATTTTCAACATCCATACGAGTCCCCCAAAAATTAGAAAAAACACAGAGAATCAATAAAAGGTTAGTATATATTCATAATCACTAAAAAACTTTTAAGAAGACCTTTATATATCCAAAAGGGTTTAAATCAATTATCATAACAAGAAACATCTTTGCATGTCGATTTTATCAATGTTTGAGTGATAAAATCAAAGGTTTAATATTAACAGTGAACAAAACAACACAGACACTTAACAAAATGGTGTAACTCTTTAGATCCACCACTTTCTTCGACACTACAAGTCAAGGTCTTTCGATTTAGGATTTAAATCATTGAAGAGGACCAAGACAGAGACTCCAAAAGATGCACACTGTCTCAACTTGAGACGTTGAGTAGCAGAAGGAGACTGAGAGAAGAGAATAGATATGTGTTAAGAGAAATTAGGGTTAGATGAGAGAAAAACGAAGGGTTACAAAGAGGTTTTTGGAAGAGAGGAGAAGAGTGAGGCGGTGGGAGAGATTTAGGGTTAGAAGATAATTAGTTTTAGGATTAGAAGTTTAGGATGTTTATATACTACTATCCCTAATTCAAACAACGTCGTTTTTATGTCCCTTATATTTTTAAAAATTCGAGCAGTTTGATTTTCAAAAAGCCTCAACTGAACTACCTTCCATAAATTGATAAACACGAATCCCCTCAACTGAACCAATTTGTTGTGACTTCGAAAGCTCACTCAACCCTCGATTTTAGTTTTGGTTCAGTCGGTAATTTTGAGTCGGTTGGCAAATGCTCACCCCTAAGTATCTTTAGCAAAATAATGGAAGTGACAAATTTCATTTTCCATATGACAATGAAAACCTTAAAATATGGGTAAATCAACTCAATGATTTTCTAAAGAAAATGATATCTTAGTTTTTTTTTAAAAAAATGATTTTCTAAATTTTTTTTGTCTCTATGGGCTATTTGTTGGTTATTTTCTAGTAAACAACCCCTTTCTCTTCTTTTTTTTTCTTAGTTGCTTGTTATTTTTAATTAATTTGTGTATTTTTACTATTATTTTGATGCATTTGTTTGATTTTATCTGCTCTTTATGAGCTTTTATGAGATATTTTTGATATTTATGGCGAAGATGTAGTAGAGATTGCAAGATATTAGTTAACAATGTGAGCTTTTGTTATGTGTCATTTACATATATAATTTTAGAAGCATTTTTGTAAGTTTTATAATATATTTTTATAGGTTTATTTAATGTTATTGATTGTACTTGCATTTAGCATGATATTATTAAAATTGCATTCTAAAGAATACATTTGCATATTTGCATGTTTGTTTAATAATTGTATGCATTATAGTGTTTGATTAAAAAAAAATTTTACAGTTTTGTGGGCTGGAATTTTGCACGCTCGTGTCTTGAACCTTGTCCAGAAAGTCTCGCAATGAAGAAGCTATACACGCCCCATCACACGGCCATGTATTAGACAGTGCACAAATTTGGAACAGTACACACCCGAGTGCATGGCCATGCGCTAAGGTGTGCAAAAAAAATTAACATACACGTCTGCATACACGCCCTTGTGCACACCCGAGTGCATGGCCATGCGCTAGGGTGTGCACTTATGAAAAATCTTCTCTTTCATTCAGGATTACGAAATAAATAGATTTCAGAATTGGAAGATTACAGAATAGTAATATTTCAGAATTGGAAGTTCTGGGGGCAAGAGATGGCTATAAAAGGAAGAGATGTTCAGATAAATGGGGGAATTAATCAATTCATTCGAGGAGCATTCATTCAATTCATCAATCAGAGATAATTTTGAGCAGAGAAGAAGCAAAGATTCAAGCCAACCATATTTAACAAAATTGTTCTCATGCTTAGATTATCTTTGATTATGGCTATTTTTATTATGTGTAAAGGGTTTGGATTCGTGTAGCTAGACTACTTCTTGTTTGGATTTTTATTTTTCAATTTAATAAGTTAATATTTAATCAATTTTACAGGTTGCTTTTATATGTTTTTGTATTTGATTTTAGGCCTGATTAACTGCATGTTTATGGGTAGATTAGAGACAATAAAAGTAGCATGATCTATTAGCTCATAGACCTGTGAAACTTAGGAACCTTGATCACGAAAGTAGATGAATCCTTCAAGGAGTATTAAATTGTTAAGGAACTTAATGAGTCTTAATTAATTAACTTGACCATGAAAATAGGCTATAATTAGTTTTGGCATGCTTGAATGATCTCGAAAGAGACTTTAAGTAATTTGAGTAATTTACCTTTGACTGTATTCACAAGTTGAATTAAGATTAAATCTTACAATTCGAGTAAGTGTCTAATGAAGCAAATCCAGACTCTACCTTTCGATTATTGAATTTTTTTAAAAGGAATATTTTAGATTTAGAATTTATTTTTGTTAGTTAATATATTTTACTATTTTGATTAATCTATTTTGTTAGCTTGTGGAAATAAAATTACGGCCAGTACTTGGTATCAATCTCCTCATGGGAACGATACTCGATACTCAATACTCGAACTTTACTACTTGTTGTGAATCATGCACTTGCAAAAAATCCCTAACAAGTTTTTGGTACCGTTGTTGGGGAGATCAACAATATCGATATTAGCGCACTTTCTATTTCTGCTAGACTAGCATTATTTTATTTTCTTTACTTTTCCTTTTCAGGTACTTGACTCTTGTTTATGCAAACAAGATCAAAACATCTTGAACTAGAGAAAGTAAATTCAGAGATTGAAAAGACTTGCAAAAAGAACCAAAGAGAGCAAAGAGAAAAATATAGAAGAATGGCTGGACAAGGAGCTCAAGCAAGGGCTTTAGAAGAATATGGTGTTCCTAGTCTCACAGGAAGCCAAAACTGTATTGTGAAGCCAACCATCGAAGCTAACAACTTCAAGATCAAACCTGCATACATCTAGATGGTTTCACAATATTAGTTTGGTGGACTACCTTCAGAAGATCCCAATGCTCATCTATCTTCTTTCCTTGACATTTGCGACACTTTCAAAATCAATGGAGTGAGCACAGATGCTATTCGCCTCAAACTATTTCCATTCTTATTGCGGGACAAGGCGAAGTTATGGTTGGGATCATGGGCATAAAATTCCATCACCTCATGGGATACACTTTCTAAGGCCTTTATCACTAAGTATTACCCGCTTGGAAAGACTGCCAAATATTGCCAAGACTTTGCTGGATTTAAGCAATAGCTTGGAGAATTGCTCAATGATGCTTGGGAGAGATTTAAAGACTTGCAAAGACATTGCCCGCACCATGGCATTCTAGAGTGGCTACTGATGCAGACTTTCTACCAAGGACTGCCTGAGTCCTTGTAAATCAATAGTGATGCTACTGCCCAAGGCACTTTTATGAGCAAAACCCCTGATGATGCTTATGCACTTTTGGAGAAAATGGCTTCAAACAACTATCAGTGGCATAGGGAGAGAAATCAACCCAGGAAAGCTACATGAGTCTATAAAGTTTACAGTCTAAGCATGGTAAATGCCAAATTAGACTCTCTTACTAAGAAATTGGAGAAACTGAATTTTGCTGGATTCCCATCTCAAGTACCTTCCTACGAATTGTGTGGAGGAGGACATTCTATCACTGAATGCCAACAAGGTGATACCTTTTCTCAAGGATGCTCCATTGAACAACTCAATGCTTTAAACAATTACAATGGAAGACCCCAAAGGAACCCCTACTCCAACACATATAACCCTGGATGGAGAAATCACCCGAACTTTTCTTGGTCCAATCAAGGTGGAAAAAAAAACTTAGGCCAACAGCTGGGATACAAAGCTCCACATCTACCAGGATTTTAGCAAAAAAAAGTAAACTCTTAACCTGAGGCAAAATCCAATCAAGAGATTATGATGGAGAATTTTATACAGTCATAGAACAAAGTGAACCAAAAGAATGATGAAGAATTTAGGCAGATGAACTTAAGATTAGAACAGTTGACAACTCATAACCAAATGTTAGAACACCAAATAGCATCACAAGCAAGTTCCTCAAATAATCTCCAGATGGGCCACTTCCCAAGCCAACCTAAGAACACAAAGGAGTAAGCAAAAGCTGTGACTTTAAGGAATGGAAAGTAACTGCCTGAGATTGAACATAAAAGTAAAGAGCCAAGAGTTGAACTTGAATAGATTCAAGACCCAACAGAGAAATCAAAGGAAAATAAGGTCAATCAAACACCTGATCAGAAATAGATGCCCTGTTTACCTTTTCCCCAAAGGATGAATAATACAACACTTGATAAATAATTTCAGAAAGTCTTAAAGGTGTTCAAGCAGCTAGATATCACCATTCCTTTTCTAGAGGTAGTAACTCAAATGCCAAAATATGCCAAATGCCTCAAATATATCATATTTAATAAAAGGAAGTGGGATGATTATGAGATGCTTCCAATGAATGAGGAATGCAGTGTTGTCATTAGAAACAAGCTCCCTCCAAAGTTAAAAGATCCAGGGAGTATTACTATACCACGTGTTATTGTAAATTTTCTATTAGTAGAGCTATTTGTGATCTTGGTACTAGTGTAACCATTATGCCCTTATCTTTATGTAGGAAATTAAATATTAGTGAGCCCAAGCCTACAAATATTTCCTTACAGCTAGCTGACAGATCCATAGTTTACCCTGAAGGAATTTTAGAAGACATACCAGTAAAAGTTAGAGAATTCTATGTGCCTTGTGACTTTGTAATTCTAGAAATGGAAGAAGATCTCCAAATCCCTATCATCCTAGGATGACCTTTCCTTGCTATAGCTGGAGCAATTACTAATGTGAAGCGGGGAAAAATTAAACTGGAAATTGGAAAAGAGACTGTGGAGTTTGACATTTTCAAAATGAAAAAAGATCCTTCTATGGTGAAGACGTGTTTTAAAATTGATAATGTCTAGAACTATGTAATATAAGTCTTTCAACAGCAACACCCCTAAAACCTATTAGAAGCAAGTCTAATTCATAAGGTAGATTTTGACAAAGAAGACAATGAGGTAGTGGCTTATACCAATATATTAAATGCACAACACATATTGTGATGTTGTAAATCTTTAAGGTACGAACCCTAACCTCATGATATCTGCCCTGCTTACACTTTGAGGGAGGAAGATGCACCAAAAGTTGAACTTAAGTAACTTCCTCCCGACTTGAGGTATGCTTTTCTGGGACTTAATTCTACTTATCCTATTATTGTTAATGCACAATTAAATGGGGAACAAGTGGATAAGCTACTTAGAAAGGTTAAGGATTATAGAAAAATTATAGGGTATACTATTGATGATTTAAAAGGCATTAGCCCTTCTTTTTGCATGCACAGGATTCATTTAGAAGAAGGTTGTAACCCTTCCATTGAAAATCAACGTAGACTAAATCCTAACATGAAAGAAGTGGTTAAAAAGGAAATCATAAAGTTGTTAGATGCTGGCATAATATATCCAATATCAGACAGTAATTGGGTTAGCCCAATTCATGTGGTTCCTAAAAAAGGAGGGATGACAATTGTTAAAAATAAAATAATGAATTAATTCCCACTAGAACTGTCACAGGATGGAGAATGTGCATTGATTATAGAAAACTGAACAAAGCTACAAGGAAAGACCATTTTCCTCTCCCATTTATTGATTAGTTGTTAGAAAGATTAGCTCAGCATTCCTTTTTCTGCTACTTAGATGGGTATTTGGGATTCTTTTAAATCTCTATCCACCTAGAGGACCAAGAAAAAGCTACTTTCACGTATCCCTACGTAACTTATGCTTATAGGCACATGCCCTTTAGGTTGTGCAATGCTCTTGCTACCTTTCAAAGGTGCATGATGGCAATTTTTTTAGAGTTTGTAGAGAACATTATGGAAGTATTCATGGATAACTTTTCTGTTTATGGTACCTCTTTTGATAATTGTCTTAATAATTTATCTAAAGTTTTACAGAGGTGTGATGAAGTTAACATGGTTTTAAACTGGGAAAAATGTCATTTTATGGTAATTAGAGAAGATGTTGTAGGCCATTTAGTGTTTGACAAAGGAATAGAGGTTGATAAGGCCAAAATTGAAGTAAATGAGAAACTTCCACCTCCTACAAGCGTGAAAGGAATTTGCAGTTTTTTGGGACGTGCTGATTTTTACAGGAGATTTATTAAAGACTTCTAAAAAATTGCTAAACCACTCACTAATCTTTTAGCTAAAGATGCTTCATTTATGTTTGACCAACAATGTCTTGACAATTTTTATAGGTTGAAAGAAGCACTGATTTCTGCACCAATTTTACAACCCCCTGACTGGAATCTTCCTTTTGAAATTATATGCGATGCAAGTGACTATACTGTAAGCGCTATTTTAGGACAGAGAATAAACAAGCAACCTTATGCCATCTACTACGCTAGTCACACACTTGATGAAACTCAATTGAATTATGGTACTACTGAAAAAAGCTTCTAATAGTTGTATTTGCCATTGATAAATTTCATTCTTATCTGACAAGTAGCAAGGTAATAGTCTTCACCGACCATGCGGCTTTAAAGTATCTACTCTCAAAGAAAGATGCCAAGCCGTGCCTCATTAAATGGATCCTTCTACTCCAAGATTTTGATATGGAAATCAGAGATAAAGCAAGGGTTGAAAATGTTGTTGCAGATCACCTCTCAAGATTAGAATTGCCCAATTCAGATAAAGAACTGCCCATCGATGACTACTTCAAAGGAGAACATTTGATGAAAGTCAAAGAAGTGACACCATGGTATGCAGACTTTGTAAATTACCTAGTTTGCGGTGTCTTGCCTCCCAATCTTTCATACCAATAAAAGAATAAAATTTTCTCAGACATCAAATATTATTACTGGGATGAACCTCTTCTCTATAAAAGGTGTGGAGATAGATTGATTAGGAGGCGCTTGCCCGAAGATGAAGTTGAAGATGTGCTCTCATACTATCATTCTCTGAAATGTGGTGGACATTTTAGTTCCACCAAGACTACAGCAAAAGTTCTTTAAAGTGGGTTTTACTGGCCAATGCTTTTCTAAGATAGTAGGAATTTTGTACTAAAATGTGACAGATGCCAGAGAACAGGAAACATAGGGAAATGCAATGAGATGCTTTTGAATGGAATTCTTGAAGTTGAGATCTTTGATGTGTATGGTCTTGACTTTATGGGTCCCTTCCCAAGCTCAATTGGTAATAAATACATTCTAGTGGGTGTAGACAATGTATCAAAATGGGTGGAAGCAATAGCATCCCTAACTAATGATGCTAGAATTATGACAAGATTCCTTCGAAAGAATATATTCTCTAGGTTTGGGACACCTCGAGCTATAATCATTGATGGTGGAACGCATTTTTATAATCACCAATTTGAAGGTTTATTAAAGAAATATGTTGTCACTCACAAGGTAGCAACTCCTTACCATCCCCAGACTAGTGGTCAAGTAGAGATATCAAATAGAGCAATGAAATCTATTCTCGAAAAGACAGTAAATGCTTCAAGAAAAGATTAGTATGCTAAACTCGATGATGCTCTGTGGGCTTACAAAATTGCATTTAAGACCCCCATCAATGCCTCTCCCTTCTGACTCCTTTGTGGGAAGTCATGTTACCTGCTTGTGGAACTAGAGCACAAGGCATTCTGGGCAACAAAATTCCTGAACTTTGATTTACAAAAAGTTGGTGAGAAGAGACTGCTTCAGTTGAATGAGCTTAAGAAGTTTAGACTTAATTCATATGAAAATGCCAAAATTTACAAAGAAAGGACAAAAAGATGGCATGACAAGCACCTTATGAAGAAAGAATTTAAAGAAAGAGACCATGTACTTCTGTTTAATTCAAGGCTAAAGCTATTCCCAAGAAAACTTAAGTCAAGATGGTCAGGCCCCTTCATTGTCAAGCATGTGTATCCTCATGGAGCAGTAGAAGCGTGGAGCACAGACACTGGAACTTTCATGGTTAATGGACAGAGATTAAAGCTCTACTTTCATAATAAAGTTGTCCCAGCCAGTGCATCACTTGCACTTCTCAACTCAGTTTGAGACATCAGTAAAATACAATTGAGCTAATGACTTTAAACAAGCGCTTGATGGGAGACAACCATTACACTCTAATTTAATTTTAGCAATTTCTTTTTTATCTGTTTAATTTAACTTTCTTTTCATAATTTTTTTCTGCTATTTCTGCAGCTTAATTTTGCAAAACTATAAAGGTGGATGTGCACGGTCATGCGACCGGTCGTGCCCAGGTACGTCATTTATATACAGTTATGTGCACGATCATGTCCTCGCTCATGCATTTATTTTTGTGCGTACACAGGTGACTACACAGCAGTGTAATTTTTCTCTAATTTTTTTCAATAGTATACGGTCCAACACACATATGTGTTTTCCACCGTGCACTAATCTAAGATGTACACAACACTACACACTATTGAGTGCATTGGACCGTGTGTGTTCATTATACTTACACGACCCAATGCACCACGTGCACTGCACCGTGCACACACATTCACGTACAAGGTTCAATACGTGGTAGAGTGCATGACCATGTACACCATCAATTGCCATTTTTTTAATTATTCTTTCTTTTCTTTCTTAAACCAACATGACCCATTTCTTTTAAAAAAAAAAGGCCCATTTCCTTTTATTACACGGACCTCCCCATAAAATCTATTTCATTGTTTTTTCTTTCCATCATTCACTCATTTTTTTTTATTTCTTTCTAATCCATTTCATTTTTTGCTTTCTCGTTTTACTTGTCATTTTTTTATTCTTTCTTTTTCAGATTTTTTTCTTTCTTTTT